>JAKCPI010025026.1:0-128401 GCA_023213315.1 Euborellia annulipes
TTCGTGTGCTACTTAATTTATTAACCTATATATAACTCTATATTATACTATAATATAAAGCGCTAGCGGCTGACTTCCTGTCCCTGTGTGTATCAGGCTAGAATAAAAGGAAGTTGAGTCAAATCAAATAGAGTAATTTAAAATTTAAAATTTAAATTTTGCGAGCAATTGCAAAATTTCCAAACAGTAAGCAAAGGCGAGCAAGGGGGTCCAGGAGGCGCAGCCCCCTGGCAAGTGAAAAACCCCCGAAGGCGGGCTTTTCCGCTTGTGTTTGTATATATTATTTACTAACTCTTGGGATGTTAAAATACATATCAAATGTTAATATCAATAAATAATATATTGAAACATATCATTTAGTTTTAATTTACCTAAGCTAAAATTCTAAGTAAAATGAATTAAATTCTAATCTCTATATATATGTATTATGTTATAGGAAAAGCGCCTGGAATGTTGGATTATATGATTTGGCCATGGTGTGAACGAATCAAAGTTCCTCCTCTCATTTACAAAACCGAATATGAATTCCCTAAGGATGAATTTCCTCATTTGGTAAGACTTTTTTTTTTTAAACTTTCTTCTACACTCAATCAAAATCTTGTGATCAATTGGGTCCGCATGTGTCTATAGACGAATATCAAACAGTTTGAAACAGGCATGAAATACTGGTGTTAATTAATAAGTCAACCAAACACAAACGCTTTTATACACAACCAAGCTTCCTCCAGATCTCAGAGACAAATCCAAACCTCTGAGGCATTCATCAAATAGACCTGGGGACCAGCAAGACCCTCCTAACTCCATTCTATCTTGAAAATGGCCCAAAAGGAAAGCCGAAACGTCGAGTAAATCTCTACATCCAACGCTACTTAACACGAGAAAACTTATCTTGGCATATATATATCACTATGTTAACAAACAAATCTATCTAATAATTAGAAATTTTGTAATTTTTAGCTTGAAAAAGTGCAACTTCCATTCCATTCAATTCAATCTCCATTTATTGGTACCAAAATTTCAGGCCCCATCAACTCTACGCCAATGTATATGTTATTATGGTTACCGAAACGTCTGCTTGAATAAAAGTGTAAAGGTGTTCGACAACGCTGGTTTTATTCCTCCCAACTCCAATCTCAAAAATTTATTCCACTATTATTTGAATATGAATTTCTGTTATATTATGTGTTTGCAAAGTAATTTTAAATTTGTCTGTCATTTATTTTTTATTTTTTCAGAGAGCTTGGAGAAAATCAATGCAAGAAGTGCCGGGGATTAAGGAGACAGCAATCGCCGCCGAAAGACACGCAGCCTTCTTTGGTCCATACCTCTCTGGAAAACCAAATTATGATGTCTAATCACTGAATGAATAATTAAATTTACTTTTAGTCTTCTCGGCTGCGATAGCCATTAGATACTACAATTATTATATATTAATTATATCGAAGAAAATTTTATATTATTAATCTATGGTTTCCGGAGGACATAATTTAATCCAGTTAAGCATTTATAATTTATAAAAGAGACTTTTAATTGTTAAAAAACTTTCAAAAAGTAAAGTTTTTTTTTTTTTTTTTTTAATTTCTGTTATTAGAGCCTCGAACTGTTTTTTTCGTCGCCTGCGGCGGACCCTCGCCTTTTCTTAATTATGAGAAGCCGTGTCGTCTGCCTTGGTCGGGCTTTCGCGTCTAGACAGGGGGGCGGCTGGGTTCGCCTGAGGCGGACCCTCGCCTTTTCTTAATTACGAAAACAAAATTATTATTACCCCTATTCCAATTCACTGCCTGTTTGAGGATTTGTTTACTTTCATAGAATATGAGAAATTGTAAGTTTAGAAATTAAGAACTCAAAAAGTTATAGGAATTTCGGAACGAAAATAATTTTCCTGTAATCCTTAGAAGGTCCTCTTTAAGTTTATAAAATTTCGTTTCAAAGTTCCAATGGCAAGTTGGTTAAACAGAGCGTGACAGACGAACATTAGCGAATTACATATATAGAAAATATATATATAATAAATATATAGATAGATAATATTTAGATTAAAAAAAAATAAAATTTCAATTGCTCAGGCTTCGCTTTTAGATGCCAATTAATGCATATCAATCAATCTATTCGAGCTTTTCTGGCTTTAAAAAATAGATACGTATAATTATTATAGATTTTACATATATCTATATATATACTGTACATGAGAATCAGGCTTGGTTGCTCGATTTTAGAAAAGGGTGTGGGATGGGCTAGAATTTGGTTTTTTTTAATAAACAAATCCACTATTTTTAAAGTGAATTTTTAATTTTAATAATCCAAAATATCTAGGGTAAGTTTGGACCTTGCCAGATGAGAATTGAAATTAATAAAAACTTCTTGTTCAAAAGAATATTGGTGCTAAAATAAACAATGACAATAGAAATTAAAGACAATAAAACAATTTACTCATTCTAAAATTATTTTTTTAGAAGACGTAAAATAATGTTAAAACGCTTTTAAAATATTAGATTAAAAACAATTAGTTGGCTTAACTTAAAAACAATTTTAAAATGTATTCCCTGTAGTCTTAAAAGCTCACTCTTCACATTTATTGTAATGTAATCCTTAAACTCTTCCAAGATTTTTCTTGATTTTTTGTTTCACATTGCTATTCTGTTTGGTTTATTATATTGAGCTCAAGTCTTGAGTGAAAAGCAAATCTGAATTCTTCTTTTGGGAAATTTCAGATCTCTTGATCCTCATTTAAATAAAATTCAAGAGCTCTCATGTAAAAAAAAAAACAGAAATATGTTTGAAGAAAGTAAAATATATATATATATATACAAGGCGTGTTTTTTAAGTACCGTTTTGTAATAAAAAAATAACGAGCAGATATTTTTAAATAATTTTCTTTTCACATGAGACCCTGTACCTTAAACTACTTTTCTACATAATTTCCACCATTATTGACTTGGAGGGGGGGGGGGGGGGGCAAACTTTCTCTCTTAAAATTTACTTACAAATACCGTAGGTACCTCAAATTTGGCCAAAAAAATATTTTAATTAATTTACAGTTTATATTTTCGTAGATATATTTTAAAATATTTTATTTAAAGAATAATATATATTAAAAAGAAGGGGGGGGGTCAAATACCCTCTCTCTCCCCTCCCCCTCAAATGACGCCTCTGATATATAGAGCACTTAATCTGCAGGTTTTTAAATCTAGCTATACTCAAGAGAATATTCTTATTTTCGCTTATTAAAAAAAATAAATTGACTAATATTTAACTGCTTATTAATTAATAATAGAATCTTAGTTTAAAATATACGATGGATGCATTTCAATATTTATACTAAATAAATAAGTGTTGATTTTAATAAAATAAGTTTCATTAGATAATTTGTTCTTTAGGCCGGCCGCATGTTGAGGCGCAGCTTGGTGAGGTGACGCAGGGTGGCTCACGCTGGATTTCTGTGAAACACAAAAATGATAGGGACCGCGCCTCGCGTCACCATGCGATGTAACTTGCGGGGTCCCTATCATTTTTGTGTTTCACAGAAACTCACCGTGAGTCAAGGGCGGATACAAGGGGGGATTCGAAAAAAATACCTTTTTTTCTCAAAAAAATTTATTTTTAATGTAAAATTTTTAAAATTAATACTTAAAAATTTGATGTGTATTTATATTCTGGCAAACAAGTACAGAATGCGCTTTTAAATTACCGAAATTAAAAAAAAATAGTGTGCTGTGCGACGAGTCACACCAGATTACCCCCCCCCCCGAGAAACACCTCTGGATCCGCCCTTGCCGTGAGTCACCCTGCGTCACCTAACCAAGCTGCGCCTCAACATGCGGCTAGGCTTAATGTTGACAGATTTTATTTTAGCAACATTTTGTCCCATCTTCTGAACTATCTTAAAATCTTTTTTAGTCCTGATGGTGGGAGCAATTGATGCAAAAATCCTGTCCACACTAAAGTTCGAAATTTCAAATTGAATTTTTTGTAACCTATGATGAATTTTTTGTAACCCATAATCACAAACTAATAAGTTAATTATAAAGAAAAAATAAATCAATGTTCAAAAAAAAGCTTTGTTGAATTATAATTTTCCTGAGAAACATATTATTGTAGGACATGTGTAGTTTTTTCAGGTGTTATGCTAATTATATAGCAGAAGAGTGTGAATTTAATTTATACTAATTGGTATATATTAATATATACGGGATATATCTGCTTTTGGAGTCATTTTCAAGAGTGTGAGATTCGGAAAAAATTGTCGAAAATGTAGAAAAACTAAATTACTTAAAAGTATTCAAGTTTCTTTTTTGATTAAAGTCCAATAAGAATATTTTGTATTTTGTTGTCTCGTGGAATATTTGTAGCCGTATAGTAGATACCAAGTTTTGCTTGGACTGGGCAAAATTTTTTTTTTTTTTAAACGTTATATAAACAAATATTTTTATCTATACCATCTGTCTCAGATACAGCGTAAAAATGGAGAAGAATTAGGAATCGACCCCTACCCTCTGTTTCAGGAGAAGAATGTAGAAAGCAGGGGATATGTTCCATATTAGAGAGATGAGATGCGAACCCTTGACCCCTAGAATCTTCTTTCTTGACTTTAATCCCGCGGTTTGGGGTCGGCGGGCATGGGTTTTTGCGACAGGGAAGGAATAGAACAGGCCTGCCCGTCGCACGTTTTGTCGCCTTTTGAAAATATAGAAGACATGCAGAGAATAGAAGTACTCCCAGTCCCAGTTTAAGCAGCTCGTGGTCGCCATCGACGTACTCACAAGATGTGGGTCCCTGAGCTTTCTTGGCCTCTAGAATAAGAGGCAGAAACCCACTGAGCTATGGACCAAGGACTAGTATTTATATTTTGTTACCATGGCAACCATTTCTCCTATCTTCTCTATGAACTACAAGAGTAAAGTGGCCTTCAGAAGATTTCAATGGCAAAATGAGAATATACATTTGAAAAAGCATTTAAAAAATAATTGATTTTTGAATTTTAATCAAAATCGTTGGTGCCAATTTTGAGAAAATCGGAAAAAAACTGAAAAACTACATCAGTAAAGTACCACCATGTTGCGAAAACCTTTTTTTTTTTTATTCAGGGGGACCTCAAAACGTGAAGATCCATTCAAATCTCTATCATCGAATTTTTGACATGAATCCAATACTTAATAATCTATATATTAAAATATATAGAGGTAAGAGAAAGTAATAATGTCTGCAAAATGCGCACTCATTTGCCCATCGCCTTTGAATTTTGAGAATTTTCAAAATTTTTTAAAACTAAGCATAAGGGGGCACAAGGAACTAAATTAATTTCACATTCCAATAAAATTAGAAATTTATTATTTAGAATCTTTTATAGCTTAAAATTACCTTAAATAATACATATTAAATTAATAGAACTAGAAAAGATAGATTTTTAATAACGCGATTTTAATTATGCATTTGAACGTAACATGTCAAAAAGGCCATTTAAACTCTCTTTAAATTCCTTGGGCCCAGTGGTAGAGTATCCGCCTTCTTGTGCTAAGGGTCTAAATAATATCCCGTGGACTAATTAGGGTAGAATAAAGACAAGCGCCTTGAATTGTGATTCTAAAGAAGAGATAGATTAAATTGTTTCATCTGTCAAAGTTCCTCAGCAGAAATCTCTCATATTTCTTTTTCATTTCATAATTATTTGTCAAACATATTTTTCAGATTGTTTATATAAAATTATATTTAACAAATGTGTGAGTATAAACATAGACAAATTCAAATTGAGGTATTCATTGAATATTAATATCTTATTCAAATGAATAGATCACCCGCCCCCCCTCGAGAATTATTTAAATATAAAAAATATAAATAAAAAATTATTTAAATAAAATTATATAGTATAAGGTGTCCGAGTTATAAAAAGAAATTGTCAATCATTTGACGCACCATTAGGGTAATAATTTACTGACTATTAGAGCCCGGATGTTCATGCACAATCAAACTTTAAAATATGCATGCACTATGAAATAACAATAAATGCACAATAAAGGGAAGAAAAATTGTAAAAATATGCTCTATCACAAATTAAGTCGCATTTTATATAGTATTTTTATTTTTGTTTATAACAATGAACAACTACCAATTTCTCTAAATTCTTCTTCTCTTAAAAACATGCGTGCCTTTGGACATAGCTCAGTGGTAGATTTTCTGTCTATTTATTTCAATTTATTGGAAACCAGAGAATTGAAATTAATTTTTTTTGTTGAGACGGAATGCAAAATGAAAATAATCCTGCAGGAAAATTTTGTTGTGTGTAAGGAAGGAAAAGAATGTTGTGATCAAACGAAAGAGTTTGGTTGCGGAAATGTTTTCTTTCGGACAAAATTTTTCAGTCCTGCGGAAAATTAGTTGGCGCAGATGTCTGTTGTTCGCTAATGTGATGTATATGTGTTTGGAAATTTCAGGGGGGCCAGAGCCCACAGCAAGACCCCCTGATTGGAAACCAATTAAATTGAAATTCATTTCTTATTTTGTATGAGACGGAATGCAAAATGAAAATAATCCAGAAGAAACGAAAGATCTAAAAAAATCTGGTAATAATTGGCGCACTTCCCCTAATCGTTTTTTAAACTTTAAGCCTCGTGGGCCATGTGTTCTTTTTCACCTATTTTTTTTTTTTTCCATTTCTCAGGAATTATTTTTTTATATAAACGAACAATTTGAAAGGTACCTGCATTAAAAAAATGCAGCTTGAAAAATAAGGACCATCCATCAAAATCTCGACATCGAATTTTCGACAAGAATAAATATAGGTAAGAGAAAGTAAAAACAATTTTACAAATTTATTCAAATGTATTGACTACTAATAAATAACGACACTGTCTAAATGTTGAATATAACATTTAATCGCATCGATGATTTTATTAATTAAATTAATAAATTCATTGATATCTAATCTTTCCAATAAGAGGAGTTAATGATCCGATTGTAAATACTAGATGAGATAAGTTAAGGCTAATGGAAGTGAGAGAGGAGGGGGGGGGGGAGGTTAATGAAAGGATGTATTTATATTGTCATTGATAATTAAATGTTATGTCAAAGAGAATTTCCATAATTCTAAACCACATGTTTAATTATTTATTTATCAACCAATCCATCAGATCAAGTCTAGCAATTAATTTTAAATGGATAGACGAGGGAAACATTTATTAATCCTTTTTATCTATTTAGCATATCAGGTGCAATATTACTTTCTTTTACCAACTAGGATTTATTAGGGAGGCAGGTTAATGAAGGGATGGACGTACTGTACTTAGTTCCCTGGACTCATTTGCCCACATTCGGTGGCAGAGGATTTTCGTTCCCACGAACCGCACCCTCCAAAATAAAAAAAAGTTTGAAATACGGATAATGTTCTTCAGAAAAAAATTTATTTTTGATGTTCTAATTAAGATCTAGGCCTTAAAGGGCCCGAGCCCCTTCAGAAGGGAAGATTTAAAAATTTAAAGAAGCCTTGTTTGAAAAGGATGGAATTTTTTTCCCCTGAATCCAAAAAAAGTAGTTTTCGCAACATTGTCTGTCTGTGTGTTTGTGTGTGTGTGTGTCTGTGAACAAAATATCTCAGGAACTAAAGGAGCTACGAGGTTGAAATTTTATATTTAAAATAAGCATCCATCCAAGGGGTAAAAATAAGCTTTTAAACAAAATCGGCCAAAAAGTACTAGTACTTTACTGATGCACTTTTTTAGTTTTTTTTTTCGATTTTCTCAAAATTCACTCTAACGATTTTGATAAAAATTGAAAAATCAATTATTTTTTATATGCTCTTTATAAATGTTGTTCTCATTTTGCTCTCGAAATTGTTTGAAGCACACTTTACTCCTGTACTTCATAGGAAGGATAGAAGAAATGTTTGCCATGGTTACAAAATATAATTTATAAATTTTACATCTTGAATTTTAATATTGGGCCCTCGGGCTTGGTGTAGTTGGCAGCGTGCCTATCTTCTATACCGAACGTCGCGAGTTCGGACCCCAGGCAGTCCGATGATTTTATTTAAGCCATTTGGATACCAAATGGCTTAAATAGAAATGCCTGGACCCCCCAATAGAAATTATAAATAACAACGATTATCATATAAAGTCTTTTATGGCCTGAGTTGTCGAAAAGACTGTGAGAATCTGTGTGAGTGTGTGAATGAGAATTCTAATATATCGGCGGAAACTAATTATATCTTGACACAAAAATCTGGTGTGACAAGCACAGAATACCGAAGGTAAGAGAAAGTTGTGTGCTGTGCGGCCAGTCACGCTAGATTTTTGTTGGTTTTCTACAACTTCCATTATTGACAAGAAAAATACCAGAAATTTTATTAAAATTAACTTGTCCTGTTTCAACTATTTTTTTTTTTTATTAGCTCGTTGAAGTTTAAAGGATTCGGGTCCCCTCAGAAGGCTCGGGTTCCTGGACCCCATAAACCTACGTCCCAGAGAGAAGCAATTTGCATTTGAAAATAGGGTTTAAAAGAGATATAGAAATATTATTTATAAAAAAAACAGCTTTAAAGCTACCTTCTTTAGTAGAAAAATACTGCTAATGATTTGTGATCTAGGATAAAGTTAGGCCGCCCGCAGGGAAATCGTGGAAATTCTAATTCGAGTACAGGGGGCTCAATTATACTCTAAAAAAAATAGATTTGTTTTGAAAAGAATAAGAAAGAGAGAGAGAGATGAAATGGAAAGTCAATATAGCCTATAAATACCAATCAACATCTTTGTGCCCACCAAGACCTCTCCCGAGGGAAAGGGCAGCTAGCGATGAAAGAGAGGGGGACTTACTTTTGGACTATCAATCTGAAACGATTATTAATATTTATGTTTAATACCATTCTTATGAATCTTTATGGACACCCAATAGTGCTATTTGCAGATTTCAAGAAAAAGATTTGAAAACAGAAGCAAAATCAACACATTTATCTCACTGCCGATTAAAAACTTCTCTAATTGGCTTCTTGATTAGATTATTATTAAAAAATAGACATTAGCCAAAAACAATTACATTTATTTAATGCGAATATTTCAATGTTAATACAATGATATCATCCTCAGGGCATACTAAAAATAATTATTAAACAAAAATATTAACACTTCACTCACAGGTGAAAATAGTTCAAAATATTGACAAAAAAAAAAAAAAAAAATGTTGACATTTTAGTATGTGCTGATCATTATATTGATTATTAAAACAATCTTAGTGTGGTCATGGGCGTAGCCCGACATCTTGTTAGGGGGGGGGCGCCAACCCCTCGGTAGAGCGAGAGGGGGGGTTTGCAATTAATATATATTAGAGGAGAAGGTCCAAATTTCGGCTAGGGTTCAAATTCTGGCTAGTACTGTAATCAGTGTAAGGAGATGCTGCAATGTAGCCGCGATAGTATGAAACAACTTCTCAGGGAACGCCCATTGCATGGTTGAAGAAGCTGCGCAATTCAGTGACAGTTGTTTGAGTGGTGGTAATTTTTTCGATTTTCGACAATTGAAAACTTTTACAGGTATGCATTTTTTAATTTACTGAATAGTCTAAAAGTTTGAATATATTACTCTCCATAAATAGTTGGGTTAAAGATACCCTAAGGTACCATAATCGATATAATTCCAAGCTCTCAACCGACTGTAGAATTTTTTATTAACCTCAAACCGACGCCATAGTGAAGGTCTAAATTCGGGCTACTAGGAAAAAACAAACAAAGGACGTAAAGCCGTAAGGTCTTGACTCATTACTGGCACCCCATACAAAGAGGCACTTGCTCATTATATATACAATTATCTGAATATAATAAATACATCTTGAGCAAGGGCGGATACAAGGGGGTGGGTAAAGGGGGTAATTATCCCTCCCGAAATTTGAAAAAAATACTTTTTTTTCTAAAAAAAAATGTATTTTTAATGTAAAATTTTAAAAATTAATACTTAAAAATTTGATTTGTATTTATATTCTGGCAAACAAGTACAGAATGCGTCTTTAAATTACCGAAATTAAGAAAAAATTGTGTGTTGTGCGACTAGTCACACCAGATTACCCCCCCCCCCCCTCCCCGAGAAACACCTCTGGGTCCGCCCTTGATCTTGAGTTAAATATTTGTACATATTTTATTGTTTTATTCTAGTTTATTTTGGCCTAGCCCAAATTTAGACCACATCTCAAAAATTTGTGATTTTGAATATTTTTTTAAGTGATAAAAAATAAATAAAATTAAAGGTATTTTAAAGCTCTTTAAATAGTTTATCGAAAGAAACCCTTCGAATGTACAATTTTATCATGGTTAGAGTTAATAATATTCATTCTAACAAAAGTTATAACACAAAAAGTAAACAGTAGCCGAAATTTGGACCTTCTCCTCTAATATATACATAGATTATTAATTATTTATTTAAATAAAAAATAATTAAATTAATGTAGTGGATTGGGGCGTTAAAAGAAATTCCCAATGGGAAAAATATATATTTGTTTTTTTTTTTTTTTAATTTTTAGGAAAAGCCAGGGGGGCAACGGCCCCCTGCCTCCCCCTCCGCGCTACGCCCATGAGTGTGGTCCAGTGTTCTATAATTAATTTATAATGATTCATCTTTGCTAATTTTGCAATTTCTTACTTTTTACTTTCTCGTATAGAGAAAGTTATGTAATCGTAAAAAAATTCGACTTCGAGATTTTGATGTTTCTCCACGTTTTAGACCTCCCTGAGTCCAAAAATACCATTTTTGGCATTATGTCTCGTGTGTGTGTGTGTGTGTGTGTGTGTGTGTGTAAACACGATTGCTTAAAAACCAAAGCAGCTAGATCGATGAAACTTGGTATATGCTCCTTACACTAAAATTGTAGATTTCTATCAACTTTTGGAGCAAATACGTCACTTGGAAGTAGTACTTTACTTAAAAAGATTTTTCAAAAATTTTGAAATTTTCAATTTTTTTGTTATATTATGATAAAATACTCTATTTTAAAAGTTTTTATTCTTTTGACATTTTTTCGAAAACTGAATAGTTTTTGAAATAATCAAAGAAGAAATAGAAAATATTCGTTAATTTTGATAAAAAAATCAAAACAAAATCATACAAGTGTCATTAAAAAAAAGGGGTAAATATAAACAAATGAATTTGTGAAACAAAAAACTCCAAAAGTTGATAGAAATCTACAATTTTAATGTAAGGAGCATAAACCAAATTTCATCTATCTAGCTGCTTTGGTTTTTAAGCAATCGTGTTCACACACACACCCAGATGTAATTCCAAAAGAATATACGAGAAAGTCTCGGGGAAGTCATTCCCCATATTTTTTATGGCTCTGATGAAGGCGAATTGCCGAAACAGGTGTTTCTTGCGCAAAAACTTGTAAGCCAAATGCTCTGATAATAAAAATAAGATCAAGATAATTTTCTGAAATTGTTTTGTACTTCAAAAAATTCCAACTACCACATCGTCCAAGTATTAAACTACCGTACATTTAATTATATTGATATTGAAATATTCGCATTAAATAAATGTAATTGAGGTGAATTGTTTTTGGCTAATGTCTATTTTTTATTAATGATTAAAGAAGTGTTCACATTTTAACGTTTGCTCCACCCCTCATCCTGAACCTGAATCATCCTTGTCCGAAAGGTTAAAAATTATCCCCTGCATTCTATGGATAACTAAAACAAGAAGTGAACGTTTGGTTGCCTAACTTAAAGGCGTTTTCATTAAAAGAAAATATATATTTGTTTCATTGGAATGTTGTCTCTTTTTTTTCTTCTATGCAAAATAAAAAATATTTTTTTGACCCTATTTGGCACAATTATTTAATTTTACACTCGGTGTAGTTCAATCAATTTTGTTACTTCTCTTTAAATTAAAATAAACTAATTTTTAATTAAACAGGATATTATTCATGTCTAACCAACCAACCAACTATATACTGAGCACTCTAATTTATTTAGATGAGTTGAATCTTGAAATGGTCCTCCCTCTCTGCTTAATTCCTACATACTAAATATAAATTAAGTGGATTAACCATTAGCAGCCGAAAGGACAAATAATTAAAAAAAAAAGAGAAAAGGAGAGTAATTTACGCATTTTATATATATATATCTAAAAAGATTTAAAAAAAATCTGGTGTGACGGTCGCACAGCACAAAGTTTCTCTTATTTTCGGTAATTGAAAGATGAGTTCTGTGCTTGTCATTAGATTTTTTAGTGTCGACATATATTTAGTTTCCGGAGGTACAAACAAATTCGTTGGAGCGAATTTAGAGAAAATCGAAAAAAAAAACTGAAAAAGTGCATCAGTAAAGTAATAGTGCTTTTTGGCCGATTTTGTTCAAAAGCTTCGTGTCCCGACCCAGCGGGGTACCTAACTTAAATATAAAATTTCAATCTCAGCTCTTTTCCTTCTTGAGATATTTTGTTAACAGACACACAGTCAGACCATGTTGCGATAAACTATTTTTTTAGACTCAGGGTCATTTTAAAATATCATTTTGATTGTTTATGAAATAATGTCTTTTTACTTTCTCTTACCTATGTATATATGTAATATATATATATAGAGAGAAAGTATTGGATTCATGTCAAAAATTCGATGTCGAGATTTTGATGGATCTTCACGTTTTGAGGTCCCCTGAATCCAAAAAAGTGGTTTTCGCGACATGGTCTGTCTGTGTGTGTGTGGGTGGGTGGGTGGGTGGGTGTGTGTGTCTGTGTTCAATTTTAAGCATGAAGGAATTGAGCTACGAGGTTGAAATTCTATATTTAACTTAAGCACCCCCCGGGACCGGAAAAATAAGCTTTTAATCAAAATCGGCCAAAGATTACTAGTACTTTACTGATGTACTTTTTCAGTTTTTTTCGATTTTCTCAAAATTTGCTCCAACGATTTTTTTTAAAATTCAAAAATCAATTATTTTTTAGATGCTCTTTAAAATGTATATTCTCATTTTGCGATTGAAATCTTCTGAAGACCACTTTACTCTTGTTTTTCTTAGGGAAGGATAGGAGAAATGGTTGCCATGGTAACAAAATATAAATATTTTCCCATTACTTTTTTTTTTGTGTTTTTATTTTTTTAAAAAAACATTCACAGTCTTCTTTCTCATTCACACTCACACTCACACACACATTCATACTGTCTTTTCGGCAGCTCAGGCCATATAAGACATTTACGATAACCGTTATTTATGAATTTATATATATTAGGGTCCCTAGGCACTTTTTAGGATTTAAGCCATCTGGTATCCAGATGGCTTAAATAAAATCATCGGACTGCCTGGGGTCCGAACCCGCGACGTTTGGTATATGAGGTTAGCACGCTAACCTCTACACCACGCCCCATGGGCCTTTTCCCATACTTATAAATTTTACATCTGAATTCAAATGTTAAACCGTACTGTCGGGAACTAAATATATGTCGACACAAAATATCTGGTGTGACAAGCACAGTACACAACTTTCGATTACCGAAGGGTAAGAGAAAGTTGTGTGCTGTGCGCCAGTCACACCAGATTTTATATATCTTTCATCCAAACGCCTAAAAATGTGCAAATTTGGCCGAAGAACTCGATTTTAATTGGCCATCTAGCTCGGGTCGGATCTGAACATGATTTGCGGATCGGAACAGCGATCCTTTTTCTAAATCGCCCGAGCTTGTCGGATCGGAGCGCTAATCCTTTTACAGCATTCAGATCGGATTAGTGGATTAGATCGTCCTGCCCGAATATGCGGATCTAATCGCTAATCTTTTTTAAAGGATTATGCCCATCCGTGAACCTAATTGGCTTAAAGGTTTTGCCATCAAGCTATCTTATCTTTCCTTATCTAATTTCGATTATATCATCTCTTGGATTCTGATGTGATAAACGTCCTCTGGTATGTACCAATCAGTATCTATTATAATTTCAAATGTATAATAGGTCTACACGGAGAGGAGGCAAGTGGCTAAGCTGTGGATTACGGAGTCCGAAGTCTCAACACGCCTCGGGTTCAAATCCATCTTGCCGCAAATAATTCAAAAATTTGCCGGACTCCTCTCATGGTAGGAAAGTGGGAAAAATCTCACCCCACAGGCACAAAGGGCCCATTTTGGTGTGGCCCAAGTGCTTTAAAAATGGGGATTACTGCCTCATAAAATCCATGGAACAAGACCTACATGGAATACAACCCTAAAGAGCCGAAAATGAAAAATTATAAATGGGACAAAATAAATCTTGGTTGAAGACAATTCCACCAGATTTTCATTTCGTTAAAAAAAAAAAGAAAAGAAAAATTTATGAACTCGCTCAATATTACGAATTATTAACCAGATGAAAGATTTCTTCACAAAGATGTAAATTCCGAATACATCGAGTAGATATCATTGAAAGCCCTACGTCATCACTATAGGACGAATGATTGACATTCGATTATTATTATTTATCTTTTCTTGTTAATAGCTCTTGGTTTAGTTGCCAAAAATATCTTATCTCCTCCTTGAAAAATTCCACTTTTTTCTTTTATTATTATGAAAGATTTTTAAATAGTCAAATGCCAAATTGAAATTTTTTTTATTATTAAGATTAAAATTGGCAATCGTTTTGACTTTTTGTGTACAAATAATGAATGTGAGAATTTTAAATTTGTTTGCACATTTAAATCAATTTTGCGTTATTATTTGGTTAAAAGTCAATAATAATCAGAAATTAGAGCAAATATTTGTCATTGTTCTCTATTAACTATGCTCTATATAAACCAAAGTTCTATTTGAAAATACAATAAATAGGCCTATATCACGATTTTGTTTATTACGTGAGCCTTGAATTCTGATTCTAAAGAGAGATAAATTAAATTGTATCATCTGTCAAAGTTCCTCTGCATAAATCTGTTCATATTTCTTTTTCATTTCATAATTATTTGTCAATCAATCATATTTTTCAGTACGATTAGATAAAATTATATGAAAATATTTTACATATATACTATACAGGTAAGAGAAGTAAATATATAAAAAATCTTCTGAAGCAAAAGAAAAGGAATTTTCTTATAAAAGAAGAAATTCATGGAATAACATTAAAAGCTATAATCATCTGATAAACGTACATACCATAATAACAAAAGGAATTTTTACGAATTAAATTTGATTTCTGATAAATGGTCCATCCATAAAAGATAAAATGACTGTCAGATAGAGATAGTCACTTTTCCTCTTTGTCGAAAAAATAAATAAAAAAGAATATCGGCTGTCAAGTAGCCTGAAACAAATGCGTAAGAGGGTGAAGTGAAATTTTACTGACAATAGAGAGGTGAATTTGCAAAAAGAGCGAGAGTTTCCATCAAAGAAATATATAAAACAAAGAATCTTTTTGAGAAGGGTTAAATATAAAAGTATAATAAAAATCTGTATTATTATCTATATTATAAACTAATACAGACTACCAAAGGTTACTTATTGATTTTTATGAGGGGATTGTCCTCAACAAGATTATTAAAACATTTAATTTTTGGCAAATTTGTGCTTATTGTTTATATAGAGGCCTAATTGGCCAACTCACGGCTTGACTAAAGGTTCGATTTTGTTTTATACAAATCATTTTCAACAATCAAACCATAAACAGACATTAACCATCACCGTGCCCTCGGGGCTTGGCGTAGAGGTTAGCGTGCTTACCTCCTATTCCCAAACGCGGGGGGTTGGGACCCCCGGAATCCCTTTATTTTTTTTTAGGGATTTGGAATACCAAAAACCTTTTATAAGAATGCCTGACCCCAATATTTATAATAATAAATAACGGATATCTTTAAATCTTAAATGGGCTGAGTTGCCGAAAAGAGTGTGTGGGTGTGTGTGTGGTTGTGGGTGTGGATGAGAAAAGTTGAGTGTTTTTTAAAAAAAAAAAAACCATCACCGTAAACAATTAAGTCTCTATAAAAAAATTTAAGATAATAAAGCACAAATTTGCCAAAAATTAAGTCTTTTAATAATCTTGGTGAGGACCATCCCCTCATAAAAATCGACAAGTTACCACCTTTGGTAGTCTATATTGATTAAGACCTTGTCCAGTTTCAAATCATCAATTAAAAAGGTATAAACTAAATTATTTATTTTATTTATTTTTTTTTTAACACTCACTTTTTTCCTATTCGCACTCACACCTGCGTCATGTTGGGAGGGGTCAGGGAGCATTTGCCCCTGCCCCCCCCCCCCCAAGGGCTCTGATTTTTATAAAATTTTATATTATTTTAAATAAAATATTACAAAATATATCTATGAGTATATAAACTGTACAAAATTAAACAATTAACGGTTATCGGTTAAAGTCGTTATGCCTAAGTTGCCGAAAAGACTGTGTGCATGTGTGCAGCCATACCAGATGACTTAAATAAGAATGCCTGGATCCCCCAAAAATATATATTAATAAATTACGAGTATCATTTAAGTTTTAAATAACCTAAGTTGCCGAAAAGAATTGAATTCTTTGATTTCGAAATTCGCTTCTTAAATGACGCCTTGGGCACAAAAGGACTCTACAGTACAGCCTTATAGGTATTATAGTTTAGGTTGCTCGTTGTCATCACTTAGTCAGTCAGTCAGTCAGTTAGTCACATCTCTCTTTATATAGAAGAGAAGAGGAGTTGGGAAAAAATGCATTTTTCACAAAAATGATCAATTAGCGTACCGAGCGGCCGAATTTCAGAAAACCACGAAATTACTTTTTAAGAGTTAATGTTCATTTAAGGAAACTTTGAGCGTAGAAAGCATATTGAAATCTCATTTCAGTTAAAAGTTGGAAAATCCGAATTTTTCACAAAAATGACGATTCTTAGAGGCGAAATTTCAAAAAACCCTGAAACAACAAAGGGGTGTACAAGGGGGGGGGGGAGGGGGGGTACTCCCCCCCCCCCAAAATTAAAAAAAATAATTTTTATTTTTAAAATATTAAAATTAAAAATTAAAAATTTAATTTTTATTTATAAAAAAAAACAAAATACTTAAAAACAAAAAAAAAAAAAAAAGTGGTGTGCCCCCCCCCCCCGAAACAACGAATTTAGATATTCATCTAAGGAAGATTTTAGCGAAGAGAGCAAATTGATATCTCATCTCGTTTAAGAATATTCTCACGAATATTTTTATTACTATTATTATGGGAGTTTTTAATTAAAGACCATATTTGATTATTATATATATATAAATATTGAAAATATTCTATTTCACACGATAATAATGAGGGTGGGAGGTAGATATGGGGGGCATTTCAAAAAGATTTATAAAAAAGGTAAAATGAGAGGAATTTTGTATAGAAAATTTTAAGGAGGGAGGCAAATTAAATTTTCCCCCAAAAAAACTCATATCCCCTGAATAAGTGTATATTAATATAATAGGGGAGTGTTCGTCTGTCCTCTCATCGCGCTGTTTGACCATCTTGCCGTTGGAATTTCGAAATGAATTTTGAATTTTTTATAGAAGACGTTATGAAGATTTTAGAAAAATTCCAAAGGGAACTCAAAAATTCACGAAAACCCAGAATTTTTCCATAGGAAAGAAAGAATTGGGTTCTATCTCAACTTATGAAAAAAAAATCAAAGCCCATTTTAATTTTAATAATTAAATATATTAGATTGCCATGAACTGAGAGGCTAGCGGTGTTCCAAATGTCAACTATGGTAGACTAAAGCCACGAGGTGCGACATTAGAACCGTGTTGTTTCCATTTATGCTAGATATCGGTACTTGGGTTGGTGCGGGTCTCCGTGCACGATGCACCAGGAGTCAACAAAAGGAGAATATTTTTTTACCTCATATATTTTATGCCACAATTTGTTCTCAAAAAAAAAAAAAAATTATTTTAAAGGCTTTTTTCCTTTGAAGAAGATGGAGGATCATGATCGATGATTCTTAATAATTCAAATTTTTTTTCATGTTACTTTTTGATTTGATACATGATGGTTTTATTTTTAGTAAACGGGCTATTTTACATTAATATGAATGAATTTGTTCATAAAAATTAAATAAATCACTAATATGGAAATTCTCATCCATGTATTTGTATCAAAAATCAATTTTCCGCTGAGAGCAAATTGTTTATTATTCTAATGGGAATTCGAATTAAATATACAGTCATGGAATATAAACAAAAAAGCACTAAAAATAGACACTTTGATTGAAAAATCACTTGTTAGATAATCTTAGTATGAAGGCCATTATTATTTAGAGAGAGAAATAACGCACCTCTCTTGTTCGATTATTTATAAAATGATATAAGAGAAGAGGAAGAAAACTTAAAACTTTTTATTCCAGCTATAAACGTCAAAATAAAGATGTATTATATTTGTCGCTCATATCCTCCTATATCAACTTCTTAGAGCGTTTTATTTCGAAATTCCTCAGGACAAAAAGGAAACGGGAATATTGGTTGAAATACCAGTTTCATATTCCCAAAACACGTTCAATACTACCCAGTAACATTCAATAGTGTCCACGTATTAGAATTCTCACAAATAGTAAATTCAAAGGTTGGAAAGTGAAACGATGAGACTCAAAACAAGGATATCTCCTCCAATGACTTTTCTAGATATTTCTCTATCTTTATGTACTGGGCTGAATGACGAAAACCTCTAGCCAAAAAATTAGAGAAGAAAACATGTATATCCATCAAAATCTCGACATCGAATTTTTGACATGAATCACAAGAATTTAAATAACTTGGGCTCTACTCAATTAAGATGAAAAATTAACAATATTTTCACTATTTAATAATTATTCCCATAAATTATTTTTTTAAACAATTTAAATAAAATACTTTTTATTTTTCTACTAACAATAAGACAGCGTTTACCAAACTGTGAGGCGCGCCTCCCTAGGGAGGCGTAGACTAGTCTAGGGGGAGGCGCGAATATTAGTCACAGGAGCAATTTTCCAGATGATTGCTAGTTTTATGAAAAAATAATAAATAAGAATAAATTTAAAAAAAAAAAATATTTTTATATAAATTTATATTTTTTAGAATTAAAAATTTTGTTTCTGTGTTATTTTTTAAAATGGCGGGGGGGGGGGGGGCGTTATATGATTAAATATTTTTAAGTGAGGCGTTGTAACATAAAGTTTGGAAACCACTGTACTAAGATGTTAAATAGGGATTTTAATTATTCAAAAAGTGGAAAAAAGACAAAGTCTACCGCAATGTCCCTGATTCTGAAGAGACCTATATGAGAAAAAATCTGGTGTGACTGGTCGCACAGCACACAACTTTCTCTTACCTTCGGTAATTTAAAGTTTGTTCTGTGCTTGTCACACCAGATTTTTTGTGTCGACACATTTATCCTATCTTATCTATGAAGTACAAGAGTAAAGTGGTGTTTAGAAGATTTCAATGGCGAAATGAGAATATACATTTCAAAGAGCATCTAAAAAATAATTGATTTATGAATTTTAATCAAAATCGTTGAAGCGAATTTTGAGAAAATCGAAAAAAACTGAAAAAGTGCATCAGTAAAGTACTAGTACTCTTTGGCTGATTTTGATTAAAAGCTTATTTTCACGCCTCAGGGGGGTGCCTAACTTAAATATAAAATTTCAACCTCCTAGCTCAATTCCTTCATGCTTTAAATTGAATCCATACAGACAGACAGACCATGTCGCGAAAACCACTTTTTTGAATTCAAAACGTGTATTTCCATCAAAATCTCGACATCGAATTTTTGACATGAATCCAATACTTTCTATATATATATATATGTATATATATATACATATAAATATGGGGGGGGGGGGGATATACGTAAGAGAACGTAAAAAGGGAAGAAACGGGGGTCTATTTTCTATTACGATCATCTCCGGGCTGTTAAGAGGAGCTTACGGCCTTCCCATCTCCGATTGGTTCAAATTTTTTGGATTTAAAGATCAGGAAAAATAGAAATACTAAGCCGTTCACAAAAATCGATTTTGAAAATGCCCTACTTATAAAAAATTTATATTTATTTACAAAACTCCTGACAGTCGTGCGAAAGCTAAGGGAGCAATAGAGGGGTCTCAATTGGAGCTTTGTTATCTGGTTCTCATCTAGTGATGCTAATAAACAAACACTTTAAAACCATCGAGAACCGGCGAGATGCTTCGTGTCAGATTAGGCTAGCAAACATGTCTGGTTTTCCAGGTAAAGTGCTTTAAAGTTTTTAAATTATTTTTTATCTTAAAAACCTTTGGATTATCATGACTGAGAAGTCCAACAATGATAGACACAAGTTGGAAAAAATTAGACATCAAAAACGGGCTTTACATAATTGAAACTCAATCTCTCGTTCGATCATATCAATCAACCCTGGATTATATTGGCTGTATGTAATAAACTTTGAGCCCTAGGTGTGTGTCGTCATTTCATTCTCTTGCAGTGACGTCATTTCAGTTTTTGATTAGGGGGGGGGACAAAATTTTATTTTTTTTACTTCCAGTGCCAATTTATGTATAAACATATATATCTTTATATTTTTTCTACACTAAATTTATAAAGAGAGAATATGAGTTTGTTTGTAGGTAGGGGGTCTAAGCTCGGAAATTAGCAAACCTATTTTATTAAAATTAATTCCACACCGAATAGTCAAGATTTCCAATAGGCCTAGTAACATAGGCTCTAATTTATTAGTTATAAGAGACGAAGTATTGCGATCGCTCAAAAATTCAATGTTTTGGGACCTTCTAGGTCAAAAAAAAAATTGGGTCCCACAAAATGGTCTGTCTGTTTGGGAGTCTGTGGAAGAAGGAAAAGAGCTATGTACCCTTGCTCCCCCCCCCCATTTCTGACGACTATTAAAATATAATTGGACCGTTTATTTTGAAAGTGGTGAAAGTCCATTAAAAAAAAAAAAATGAGATATCACATAATTTATGCTTAAATTAATGTAAATTTTCTATGTATAACTAGCTAGTGGTAAATTTCTTAAAATTTTTGTACAATTGAAAATAGTAGGTAAATAGATTTTTTTAAATAATTCTTTCATTTTCTCGAAACAATAGAAAATGAACTTACACTACTTTCAAAATACACGGTCCAATTATATTTTAGACTATTTAATCAATTTTATATTAACTAGCCGCGTCGCCCGCCTTCGGCGAAGAATACTCTTTTCTCTAGACATTTCCTATGGGAGAAATCGTAACTTTGAAAATTAATAACTCAAAAAGTTATGGGAATTTCGGGATGAAAATAATTTTCCTGTAATCCCGAGAAGGTCCTCTTTATGCATAAAAAATTTCATTTCAAAATTCCAACGGGAAGTTGCCTAAATAGAACGTGACAGAAGACAGACGGACAGACAGACAGACGGACGGACAGACAGACAGACGGACATTAGTGAATTATAGTCATATATAGAAGATTAAAAAATATATATATATTGATATAATTTAATTTACTTCATTATTTTTCTTCCAAAAACTTGGGGAGGAGGGCAAATGCCCTCTCTGCCCCCCCCCCCTAAAGACGTCCCTTTTCTCTTGTAATTATATTTCATGTATCCTGGGCTTGGTTTTAGAATATCTCCCATCAGACATTAGTGTCAGAATCGACGTTATGAGAGGTAACTTTCAAAAGAATAATACTGAGGTGGGTTCCCGTTTCCTCCCGAGGAGGCATCTCAAATAGGGGGTAATTGAATTGACTTCAACTCACAAGGGGACGGCAAGTGAGATATCAGGATTCGTTTGAAAAAATTGAGGTGATACTTTGAGCCAAAAAAATGTTCACGTGTTTCGGCGTTTTACTCCATAGAGCCCCGATTGGCCAAAAAATAAATAAATACCGGAACAATTTTCGCGCTTTCAAGTAGTTTCTGTTTGAAATATTACGAAATAGTCAGCTGTGGTTGGGCTGGTAGCGTCGCCGACCTCGTAAATATGAGGTCCCGGGTTCGATCGAGGGAGTAAGCAATTTTTTTTTTTTTTAATCTTTTATGTTATCGTAACAAACAATATATTTAAAACTGTTTCATATTATTTTCTTTTATTAGTATTAAATTTTAAAAATTTTTTTCGAGTTTCATTAGTACAGACAGTATAGTGCTCCCTCCTGAAATCCGAAAACAAAAAATGTGCATGTAAAAATATCCTTTATAAACTGCGCTAATAGTCTTATTTGTTTTGCATGTTATCTATATTCGCTTGACTGTACCTAATTTTTTTAATCAAATATAAGCAAATTAAATTTTTTATTAATTTCATGTAGGTATTTATTTAATTAATGGATTATTTTATGCCTTCTTTATTTCTTCATATTTAAATATTGTAATAAATGATATTTTCTTCAGGCATTTAAATTAAATTTTAATTTTAAGGTAATAAATAAACTCGGAAAACAATTTTAAAAAAATTTTAAAATTTAATTACTAATAAAAGAAAATAATATGAATCAGTTTTAAATATATTGTTTTGTTACGATAACTAAAAAGATTAAAAAAAAAATTGCTTACTCCCTCGATCGAACCCGGGACCTCATATTTACGAGTCGGCGACGCTACCAGCCCAACCACAGCTGACTATTACGTAATATTTCAAACAGAAACTACTTGAAAGCGCGAAAATTGTTCCGGTATTTATTTATTTTTTTTTGGAATCGGGGCTCTATGGAGTAAAACGCCGAAACACGTGAACATTTTTTTGGCTCAAAGTATCACCTCAATTTTTTTCAATCGAATCCGTGATATACTCCCCTGGCCGTCCCTGTCAGTATAATAATAAGCTTCACTTATTATTATACTAGAATTAAAAAATTCTAAAGTTTAAATAAACGTATTCGCAGTTTATTAAAATTACAACAATTATACCCTCTCCCCATATAAAGCGGGATATTTTTGTTACTTTGTTGATCTATCTCCGTTTAATTGACTGATTATAAACCATTCGATTTTTAGAATTAATTATATCAAAATCTCCTATTTGCATTGGCTGCGTGTGTTTAGGGGAGGCAAGTGGTGTGTGTAATGAGTAAATGACCTTTTAACAAAAGAGGAACCAATTTAAAGGGCTTTTGACTTCTAAATACAACAACTACTCAATAAAACAACAACAAATTACTTGTTTTTATTAGAACTTAGAGAGAGAGAAGAAGAAAGAGAAACAAATTTAAACTAATTTCAACTTATTTTCTTTTAGATCCTTTCCCCCTCCCCTTTCTCTCTTAATTTATTTACCATGGAATTACTAGCTGAATAGCCTTCGGCGTCATGTCATGTCTT
The DNA here is from genome assembly GCA_023213315.1 of Euborellia annulipes. Taxonomy (NCBI): domain Eukaryota; kingdom Metazoa; phylum Arthropoda; class Insecta; order Dermaptera; family Anisolabididae; genus Euborellia; species Euborellia annulipes. The sequence continues at coordinate 23,192 of JAKCPI010025026.1, forward strand.
CCGTATATTTTTACTTTCTTTTATCTATATTGCGAATTCGAGATTTTAATGGAAATACACGTTTTAAGGATACCTGACTCCGAAAAAGTGGGTGTTCAAAATAAAACATGAACAATGTTGAAATTTTATATTAAATAAAATCGTCTAAAGACAAGGGCGGATCCAGAGGTGTTTCTCGGGGGGGGTAATCTGGTGTGACTCGTCGCACAGCACACTATTTTTTTTTAATTTCGGTAATTTAAAAGCGCATTCTGTACTTGTTTGCCAGAATATAAATACACATCAAATTTTTAAGTATTAATTTTAAAATTTTACATTAAAAATAAATTTTTTTGCGAAAAAAGGTATTTTTTCGAATCTCGGGGGGGGGGGTAATTACCCCTTTACCCCCCCCTTGTATCCGCCCTTGTCTAAAGAGTACTAGTACTTTACTGAAATTTATTTGCTTCATAAAAATTATATCGTTCCTGAGTCCAAGTCCAGAGATTCATCTCTGATTTTAATTAATCAGGCTTAACAGGTAATTCTTTTTAAAAAGTAGATTAAATTCGCTTTTTTAATTGTGTAAGTTTAATTAATTCTTATTTAAATCATTCGTTTTGATGAAAATAATTTTAATTAATTAATAGGAATTTCCACGAATATTAAGCGATCTCTAGGTATACGAAAGATAATACAATAATAGAAATATCGAAGAAGTCGCAGCAGGTCACTGCGTTTTAATTATATTATTAGTTATAATGAATTATTTGATAGCGGAAAAATACACTCCAGCAGTCAGTTAAAATAAACAAAATGCTAAACTTTTGTCAAACTCCAAGCTAATGCTCTACCCCTGAGCCAAAGGTCACGAGCTGTGTTTTAATTAAAAATTAAAATTATTAAATCTCGTATTTAATAATCATATATATTAAATTTCAAGATAAGGATTATAATTGTGAGATTTATTGGACCAACGAAAGCGGGAAAGTCCGGTTCGAGTCCGGAAGGCGCAATTTGCTCAATCAAGCACAAACTGATTTCAATAATAGAAAAAGAGGATGAGAAGATTAAAATCCCATAGAAGCCCCCGGGTGTGGCGTAGTAGGTAGCGTGCCTACCTCCTATACCAAACGTCGCGGGTTCGGACCCAGGCAGTCCGATGATTTTATTTAAGCAATTTGGATACCAGATGGCTTAAATAGAAATGCCTGAACCCCAAATTGATATATTTAATTACAACGGTTATCGTCAAAGTCTTATATGGCCTAAGGTGCCGAAAAGACTGTGTGAATGTGTGTGTGAGCGCGAGTGTGAATGAGAAAAAAGTGTGAATGTTAAAAAAAAAAAAAAAAAATCCCATAGAAGAAAACGTTTCGGCTTTAATTAGATAATGCTATCATCAGTTCTTATGAAGATATAAGACGAGGGTAAAGGGGATAATTACCCCGATTTAAGAAAAAAATATTTTTCTTGAAAATTAAAAATTGTAATCACTTAAAAATTTCATTTGTATATGTATTTTTACTTTCTCTTATCTACACTATATTATATAATATTGTGAATATGTCAAAAATTCAATGTCGAAGATGGAAATACTCGTTTTGAGGGTTCCTGATTCCAAAAAAGTGCCTCCCTCAAAATAGTCCGTAGGGGTGTGTGTTTAAATTATTTCAACACAAAAAATCTACAAAATTCAACTTTAAATTACGAAAGAAAAGAAAGTTGTGTGACTAGTCACACCAAAATATCCCCCTTATTATTAGGAGAAATTTTAATTATAGACCACATTTTTGTATTAAATATTTATTAAAAATATATAAATACTGTACAAAAATGTGGTCTATAATTAAAAATTCTCCTAATAATAATATTTCAAACCATAAAAGCTTTAATAAACACATTCGTGATAAATATCCCCCCTTCTCTGGATCCTTGGTTCTTATAGGCTTGATTCTCGTCCTAAAAAAAAATTGTATATTAGTCATGGTAATTAGTTAAGACTTAATTAAAAGAATTTCATGTTATAAGTGAACATATTTACCTTTTATTTTTTTTACAAAAAAAAATCTTCTCTCTAAGTTTTTCACACTCGCATTTAAGCATACACTAAACACTATTTATTAATAAAAAAAAAATGTTTGTATTAAACGAAAATAACAAACAAAAAAAACTAAAAACGGCAAAGTTTTAAATTTTTTTTATATTAACTTTACCTTATAATTAAATATTTTTCGAGATCTAGGATAATAGTATTCAAAATACCTCGTTTCGGACTTAACTAGTCATAAATATATTTAACAAGACTGTGAGTGTTTTTTTATTGACGAGGTCAAACATCCCATGGCCTCCGGGAATCGAACCCAGGATCTCCAGCCTTTCCCGGAGGCCATGGGATGTTTGGCCTGGCCAACAAAAAAACACTCACAGTCTTGTTAGATTATTTATAATATAAATAAAAAAAAAAATTTCCGTAAACCGGGAGGGAGTCTGAAGAAATCGTACCAGTGAGAATGAACGTGATTGGATTACAAGCAACCGAGTGAGGGGGCTGAAAGAGATCCTACCTAGCCTAACACAAAATACGAAGACAGAGAGTATTTGTAACCCCGTCCCCACCATCAGATCGGTGGAGCCCTCGGGTTCCTAGCCTCAAGGATTGCAATTTTGACCCTCCAGGCTACCCCTGGAGAAACTGCACCCTTCCCTGACTCGATTTACTCATAGAGCCACCTCAAACCCACCCTCAAAGATACAAAAACTCAGACTCCAACAAAAGACGTCTTTTCGCAAAACACAAGACTTAATAAATAATTATTTTAATTTGTTTTTATTTTGAAATTATTTTATTTTAATTTTCAACCCCTGTGTAAAAATATATTAATGAAATAATATTATGTGCCCTATAAAATTAATATAATGGGAAATAACTTAAGGAAATAAAAAAAATAAAAATGCGAACTAATTCTTTTTCATTGGCACGTACACACCCCCTCCCTCCTCCATTAGTTTATATTCTCCCTCTTTCCTTGGTGAAATATTTAATTTCATATTCAAAAGAATCGTTCTCAAATTATTTGTTTTGATCATTTTTTTTTCAACGATAAAATGATTATTAATTACCTTTAATAAGAGACTCAAGAGGGTGTGTTGGCTGCCGGTGTGGTCGGGGTGAGTTGCACTATATAAATTATTCACTTTTATTCACTTTAAACACAACTTAAACGGAGAGCAGCTTCGACGCCTGCCTGCTCGGCCACGCGCACGACTCGACTAAACGGGAATCTTGTCTCTCTCTTTGTATAGGAATAAAACAGATGAACATAACAATTCCCTTTTTATTAAAAGTAAAAAAATACATTTTGCTCTAATCTAACTATATTTAGAACTGGAAAAAAATGTCAACAAGTGATTTGGAATATTCCAAGGCCTTTCTTAAATAATCAACCCTTCTTCACTTCTAATCAACCCTTAATATAATAAAATATTAATCAACGATATTTTTTTGAATGTTTTTTTACTTTCTCTTACCTATATATGTTAAAATATATAGAGAAAAAGTATTGGATTAATGTCAAAAATTCGATGTCGAGATTTTGATGGATATACACGTTTTGAGGTCCCCTGAATCCAAAAAAGTGGTTTTCGCGACATGGTCTGTCTATGGTGTGTGTGTCTGTGAACAAAATATCTCAAGAACGAAAAGAGCTAGGAGGTTGAAATTTTATATTTAAGTTAGGCACCCCCCCTGGGACGTGACACGAAGCTTTTGAACAAAATCGGCCAAAGAGTACTAGTACTTTACTAATGCACTTTTTCAATTTTTTTTGATTTTCTCAAAATTCGCTCCAACGATTTTGATTAAAATTCAAAAATCAATTATTTTTTAGATGCTCTCTAAAATGTATATTCTCATTTTGCCATTGAAATCTTCTGAAGTACACTTTACTCTTGTACTTCATAGGAAATATAGGAGAAATGGTGCCATGATAACAAAATATAAATATTTTCTCATACTTATAAATTTTACATCTCTCGAATGTACCATACTGTCGGAAAATAAATATATGTCGACACAAAAAATCTGGTGTGACGAGCACAGAGCACAACTTTCGATACCGAAGGTAAGAGAAAGTTGTGTGCTGTGCGACCAGTCACACCAGATTTTTATTTATTTGGCATAAAAAAAAATATTTTTAAAAATTTTTCAACCCCTAATCCAATATTATTAAATAAACTAATTAACAATGCTTTTTTCAAACTTTTTTTCATATTTACTAGCCGCGCCGCCCGGCTTCGGCTAGCTTCGCATCTAGCTAGGAGGACATATTAAGACCGATTTTTTTTTATTTTTTTTTTAAATCTAAAGAATTTTTTGATGGTTGTTTTACACAAGGTTTTATTTATGAAAAAACTTATTTAGAGTGAGTAAAAGAATCAAAAATTAATTGGTGTATATTTAAGAAGTTTCATTTTAGGAAAACTAAATATCAATGGAGGTGAATACATTGGGATAATTATTCGTTACAGAAAGCAGAAACACGGTTTAATTAATTGAACATTTTCTCTCCTATTTGCCTCCTGGCGTAGTTTTTTTTTTATTTTAATGGATGGATTCAGATAGACAGAGAGATCTCTATTTAATCTGGAATCGAACACCAAATGCCTTCATTTAGAGAATTTGTAAACGGATGAGATTAATTTTATTTTCCTTCTACTCCCTGTGATAGATTAATTAGCAGAAAATTGACATAAGTCCGCCATTAGGATACCCTCTATCGAAATAAAACTTTCTACTTAATTTAGATCTGAACTGAAAAGAGCATAAATGTGTAAAAATCTCGACATCGAGTTTTTGACATGATCGCAATACTTTCTCTCTCTACATATTTCATATATAGGGTAAGAGAAAGTAAAAATAAAATACAACAAAAATTATTAGAAGATTATTATAAAGACGTTTTTTGGAATTAATCGCCGTTTATTTTTAGTTAGTAATTAATAATACAAATTAACTACAAGCAGAACCGCGGAGAGACCGCCAATCCACGGGCCTACATATTAATACCCCCCTCCCCATAAAAAGTTTTTTTTTTTTTAATTTGTTAAAATCCCCTAAACTGTTTTCATATAATAGCTCACACTGCCTTGAGTGATAACAAATAGCGGCGTAACTAGCCTTTTAGGGCGGGGGGGGGGAAAGCTCAACTAGGGCGCCGTTTTTCGTTCGACTTTTTTTTTTTAGTAGATATACAATGAATTTATTATGAAATTAAAAAAAAGCCGGGGATTTTGGGAAAAAATAATTTTTGGAAAAAACCGTGTATATAGTATTTTTTTCAAAATAATAAATTCATTTGGGGGGGGGGGGGGTCGCTGGTGTAGCAGGCTAGGGTGTCGGCTTCTACAAAGAAGATCCCTGTTAAAATCCTGGAAGTGCGGATTTTTTTCATTAAATAAAAATATTTATTTAATGTAAACAAATCCTCATGCAGGCCCTGGATTGGAATAATGGATCCCACCACAACCCCAGGCAACACTACGAGGAGAGGGAGTTGACATCCCGTCCTAAGGAAGGGTCGTAAAGATGAATCACTGATATATGGAAGGTAAAATACACTAGGTTATGTGCTTTAAGATTTTTTATTAATTAAAATTAACACTTAATACGTATTAAGTGTTAATTTTAATTAATAAAAACCTTGAAACACATAACTTAGTGTATTTTACCTTCCATATATACATAATGTTTCAACTTGAGCCTACGGTAGAAAGATTAAATCTAAAAGAATCACTGATGCATTCTTCGAAAAGAGTCTGTGCTGAGGGAGTCACTCCTCAAACAAGAACTTCCCTCTCCCGGGTGAAACCAGAAATAAGGATTAGTTCACTACCTAGAGACGAAAGCGGGAGGAGGAGTTAGAGATAGGAAATAAAGTAACTTCACGGGGGTGCCGGTAGATGTCTACGGCAAGAGCCGGTTGGGTTTGAGGTGTGTGTCTCCGTGCACGAAAGCACCTCGGGTAAAAAAACGGGGAACTCATTTTTTCAAATAATAATAATAAATTAAATTTGTGCACTCAACTAGAAATTTTGGACGATTAAAAACGAAATATATATTTTATTGAATAAAGAGCTCGATAAGGAAGGTAGCCAGCAGAAATAAAAAAACTTTCATATTATTTCGTCGACGTTTCGGGAGCGCGTCGCTCCCATCTTCAAGACGAAATATGGATGAAGATGGGAGAGACGCCGAAATCATATAAAAGTTTTTTATTTCTGCTGGCTGTCTTATTCAATCATCACCACAGACATTTCTATTCTTTCTTATTTTATCTTTATCTTTTAATATAGTAGTATAATACTACATATCTTTAATTTCGACTTTCGTTGGCGTTGTCTCTGCCTTTAATCATTGTTTGTTATTTATTCTTTATCTCTCTATTTATTTTCAATCTTACGGGACGTTCCATTTTAAAGGCTATAGATAATAATTATTCCCCTTTTAGTTTTAATTAATATTGCTTTAATATTATTAAACTCAAAGAAGATGCAATGCAGCATGAAAGTCATTAAAAAGGTTAAAAAAAAGAAAAACGTCAAACAATATTTCTCCCATTTTATGATAATGAGATTCTCTATTGGCCTATAAAAATTTTAATATTGCCTAAAAAATTAATTAAAAAAATAAAGAAACTTGATCAAAACTTTATTTACACTCGTTATAGGTAACGACGATTCATACATCAACATATTAAAACATGAGAGATACGCAAATTATTTAACTAATGGATCAGTAATAATTTTTGTTCCGATTTCCGATACCGAAAATTATTTGGATAATTAAGCTCAAATCCTAAATAATATGACTAATGAAAATAATGATTATTAGGATATTTATTAAAATTCGATTTAATAATATTTATTGAATAATGCTCTAAGGACATGAGTCCTTTATTGAGCCCGGCATTTTTATATAACAATCATTTAAAGAAATCAAAGCTCAAAATCTGGAGAGAAAAAAAATAGACTTTTTACTTTCTCTTACCCCTATATATGTTAATATATAGAGAGAGAAAGTATTGGATTCATGTCAAAAATTCGATGTCGAGATTTTGATGGAAATACACGTTTTGAGGTCCCCTGAATCCAAAAAAGTGGTTTTCGCGACATATTCTGTCTGTGTGTGCATGTTCAGTTTAAAGCATGAAGTGAGTTTGAAATTTTATATTATTAGTTATGCACCTCCTTGGAGCGTGAAAATAAGCTTTTAAACAAAATCGGCCAAAAAGTTCTAGTACTTTACTGATGTATTTTTTCACTTTTTTGATTTTCTTATAATTTGCTCCAACGATTTTGATTAAAATTCAAAAATCAATTATTTTTTAGATGCTCTTTAAAATGTATATTCTCATTTTGTCATTGAAATCTTCTGAAGACCACATTACTTATGTACTTCATAGGAAAAATAAAAGAAATGGTTGCCATGGTAACCAAATATATTCTCTCTCCCATGTTTATAAATTTTACATCTTGAAATTCGAATGTACCGTACTGTCGGAAACTAAATATATCTCGACACGAAAAAACTGGTGTGACAAGCACAGAACACAACTTTTGATTACCGAAGGTAATGTGTGCTGTGCGATCAGTCACACCCGATTTTTAAGATTTGATTTCAATAATTTTGCTCAACCAATTAGCTTCGATGCTGAATTTAAATTTTCTTAATAGTCGCACAAATGGATAGCAGATTTATTCTGATTTGATTAGCCGTTCACTCAGCGCTTTTCATTTAATAAATTGATGTTAAAATATTCTCTCGATATTCCTATTTCGTCCAGAGATAATTTTTCAACAATAAGAAAAAAAAAAACCTCGTTTGGAGCTAGAATTACGTATATATAGGCATATTCTCAGCTCATTTTATTTAATCATTTTAAATTTAAATAAAATTTATTATTAATTATTTTAAGATAATTAAATTAAAATGTATTATATTGAAATTATACAGGGGTGGGTAAACTAAGGTCCGCATGCCACAGATATCTGGTGAGACTGGTCTCATTTTACTTTCTCTCATATAGAGAGAAAGTAATGCAAGATTTGATGGATATACATGTTTTGAGGTTTTTGAGTCCAAAAGAGTGGGTCCTGTAAATCCCTCCCGGACACTCAAAATAAACTTTTTAACAAAATCGGCCAAAAAGTACTAGTACTTTACTGAAATACTTTTTCAGTTTTTTTTTTTTTCGAATTTCTCAAAATCGGCTCGAATGATTTTTTACATGCTCTTTTAAATGTATATTCTCATTTTGACATGAAAATTGTTTGAAGCACACTTTACTGATGTAGTATTTCTGATTTTTCTAATTCATTTTTCAGCTCTTCCTTCCATAGAGCCAATGTTAAATCCCTGTGGGGATTTGCATGTTTTCGATTCAAAAGGGGGTCTCCTTAAATTGTGAGAAATAACTATAGGTTATTTTAAGCAGTCACAATTTAAAACGCAAGTTTGAAACTAAAGTGCTATAGGAAACTAAATCGACACAAAAAAATCTGGTATGACAAGCAGAGTACACAACTTTCGATTAGCGAAAGTAAGAGAAAGACGTGTGTTGTGCAACCAAAAGTACAAGTACAAAAGTAAAGTGGTCTTCAGAAGATTTCAATGTCAAAATAAGTATATACATTTTAAAGAGCATCTAACAAATAATTGATTTTTGAATTTTAATCAAAATCGTTGAAGCAAATTTTGAGAAAATCGAAAAAAACTAAAAAAGAACATCAGTAAAGTACTAGTTCTATTTGGCCGATTTTGATTAAAAGCTTATTTTCACGCCTCAGGTGGGTGTCTAACTTAAATATAAAATTTCAACCTCGTATCTCAATTTCAATGCTTTAAATTTAACACAGACAATGTCGCGAAAACCACTTTTTACTTTCTCTTACCTATGTATATATGTAATATATATATAGAGAGAAAGTATTGGATTCATGTCAAAAATTCGATGTCGAGATTTTGATGGATCTTCACGTTTTGAGGTCCCCTGAATCCAAAAAAGTGGTTTTCGCGACATGGTCTGTCTGTGTGTGTGTGGGTGTGTGGGTGTGTGTGTGGGTGTGTCTGTGTTCAATTTTAAGCATGAAGGAATTGAGCTATGAGGCTGAAATTTTATATTTAAGTTAAACACCCTCCTGGACCGGAAAAATAAGCTTTTAATCAAAATCGGCCAAAGAGTACTAGTACTTTACTGATGTACTTTTTCAGTTTTTTTCGATTTTCTCAAAATTTGCTCCAACGATTTTTTTTAAAATTCAAAAAATCAATTATTTTTTAGATGCTCTTTAAAATGTATATTCTCATTTTGCGATTGAAATCTTCTGAAGACCACTTTACTCTTGTATTTCATAGGGAAGGATAGGAGAAATGGTTGCCATGGTAACAAAATATAAATATTTTCCCATACTTATAAATTTTACATCTTGAATTCAATTGTACCCTACTGTCGGAAACTAAATACATGTCGACACGAAAAATCTGGTGTGACAAGCACAGTGCACAACTTTCGATTACCGAAGGTAAGAGAAAGTTGTGTGCTGTGCGCCAGTCACACCAGATTTTTTGGATTCAGGGGACCTCAAAATCCATCAAAATCGACATCGAATTTTTGACATGAATCCAATACTTTCTCTCCATATATATATTACATATATAGGTAAGAGAAAATAAAAATAAAATTAAAGAAAAAAATAGCAGCAACATTCTTAGGTAGATTTTGTATGAATTGACCTTCAAGACAGGATAATCTTTCTCTAATTGAAGATCATTGTCAGATTTTTATCGTTACGGGATTTTTTCCTCTTCGTCTCCTCTTATACTCCCCCTCTCCCTCTCTGGAGTTCCTTTAGGAACGCATGCTCCTGGCGAAATGATGATCGCCGGCGGACGGCGCGCTTCGATGAATGAACGCAAGAAAATCAGTTGCGACCCGTCGACGGCCGCTTAAACATGGCCTGCTATCATATATGTGATATCTGTGAGTGAGTGAATGTGTAAGTGAGTGTGTGTTATGGCGTCGCTGAATGACGACAACGATACATATACTGAGGATTATAATAATATCACATATCTGTATAATTACACATGGCCTCCAAATCCCACGTGCAATGTATACACCGGACCTTCATCATCGGCGTATTTCCAAGCCGTGATTTACATCCTCTATTGTAGTATTTTAGTATTGGCGTTATTAGGAAACGGTTTAGTCTGTATTGTGGTCCAGTCGTCACCGAGGATGCGAACTGTCACTAATTATTTTATTGTTAATCTGGCTGTCGGGGATATCTTGATGGCCGGCCTCTGCATCCCATTCACATTCGTCTCAACATTGTTGCTCCAATACTGGCCATTTGGGGCCGAACTCTGTCAAATTGTCTCCTTCGCTCAGGTATTCTATTTTAAAGTTTATTTCATTTTTAGTTTCTCTTACTTATATGTATATGTTAATATACAGAGTATATGTTAATATATAGAGAGATTAGTATTGGATTCATGTAAAAAATTCGATGCCGAGATTTTGATGGATATACACGTTTTGAGGTCCCCTGAATCCAAAAAAGTGGTTTTCGCGACATGGTCTGTCTGGGTTCAATTTAAGGCATGAAGGAATTGAGCTTGGAGGATGAAATTTTATATTTAAGTTAGACACCTCCCTGGAAAGTGAAAATTAGCACTTTTTTCGATTTTCTCAAAATTTGCTCCAACGGTTTTGATTAAAATTCAAAAATCAATTATTTTTTAGATGCTCTTTAAAATGTATATTCTCATTTCGCCAATGAAATCCTCTGAAGACCACTCTACTCTTGCATTAATACTTCATAGGAGAAATGGTTGCCATGGTAACAAAATATAAATATTTTCCCATAATAATAAATTTTACATCTTGAAAATCGAATGTACCGTACTGTCGGAAACAAATCATATGAAATAGGGATGGGGTCTAAATGGCCTTAGATGCCGAAAAAAACCATAAAAAATACATCGGTTTCAGAGTTCATGAATTAAAATAATTAAATCAAATTATTCTAAGGTATAATTAATGACATAGTTCCGGGTTGAAGCTAGGTCATTTTTTTTTTATATAAAAATCTGGTGTGATGGTCGCACAGCACACAACTTTCTCTTACCTTCGGTAATTGAAAGTTGTGTTCTGGTGCTTGTCACACCAGAATTTTTTGTGTCGAGATATACTTATAATTTAGTTTCCGACAGTACCGTATTGAATTCAAGATGTAAAATTTATAAATATGGGAAAATATTTATATTTTGTTACCATCGTAACCATTTCTGCTATCTTTCCTATGAAGTACAAGAGTATAGTGATCTTCATAAGATATCAATGCCAAAATGAGAATATACATTTTAAATAGCATCTAAAAACTAATTGATTTATGAATTTTAATCAAAATCGTTGGAGCAAATTTTAAGAAAATCGAAAAAAAAGTGAAAATTTTCACTCTCCAGGGAGGTACCTAACTTAAATATAAAATTTCAACCTCGTAGCTCAATTCCTTCATGCTTAAAATTGAACACACATACAGACAGACCATGTCGCGACAACCACTTTTTTGGATACAAGGGACCTCAAAACGTATCCATCAAAATCTCGACATCGAATTTTTGACATGAATCCAATACTTTCTATATATATATCTATATTAATTAACATATACAGAAAGTAAAAAAATAAAAATCGTTAGAGTTGTAGAAATAGTGGGCTTACATTATAAACAAACAAACCAGTGCTCGTTTAATCTATTAAATATTCGAATTTTTACCTCTCTTTATAACGCTCGAGTCGGGTCTGACTTCTAATGGCATCATTTCAACTTTTACTTGGGGAAGGCAAACTTTTTTTTTCTTTAAATCCTGTTATGATGTTTACCAAAAGCTTTTCAGTTCTTGGCTTTTAATGTGGGCAAAATTACAACCAGATTGTATAATTAATTTTTCAGTTATTGTGAATGAAAGAATCGCTCAGGGTACGTGGATGGCGACCACGATCTGCCCGAGCTGGGACAGGCAGTCCTTCAGTTCTTTGTTTGTCTGAGACTTCCTCTTTTCAACAGTCATCAGACCGTGCGATGGGCCTGCCTGACCTATTTCTTTCGGTCGCAAAAACGCCTGATAGGGTTAGAGGGAAAAAGTGAGGTCCGCCGACCCCGCATCACGAGAATAAGGCGAAAATAAAAGAAGATGATTGTGAACGAAAGAAAATATCACTGAGACACAAACCCACACACTCTTAGAAACATAATTAAGCTATTTAAATAAGCATGTTTCAATTTTGATTTCTACAATTTTTTATTTATTTTAAAATATTTTCCGAGATCTATATATACCTAGAACAAGTCATAGGTATATTTAAAATGGTCCCAGGAAAATCTCGTACTAAAGTAATTTTATAAAAAGAATAACAACAGTCAGAGTAAATTTTTTTATATTGAGAGAGAGGCAGAAATTGAAATACAAGCCCTCTTTTTTGCAATAAAAAAACATCGATTTTCATAAAAAATTTCCCTACCGAAAAAAAATACATGTTGAATAGGGAAAGTTTAACAACACGAATTTTGATGTTGACGATATCAATTTAGCTGAAACAATAAAAGCAGAGAGAGAGAGAGAGAGATAACATTTATTTTGCTCTGAGGTGGCTATGGCCTCTTGGTGCATTGCAATGGTAGTAGACCTACAGTGAAACATAATTTTTGTAATACACCATTCCAGTAAAATTGCACAATTTAGTGCTTTTTCCTAAAAGAGAAACATTATGTTAAAAAACAAACAAACAAATTTCGGATTTTTTGAAATTCGAATTTCAAGATCCCAATTTTGGAGAAAATTTGAATTTTTTAAAATATCATCTTGCTTTTAATGCTAGTTAAAAAAATTGAAATAATATGAATAACATATTATTTTCTTAATGGTTGGGTTTGAGGCACGGAAGCACCTCAAATAATTAAACGGGGATCCCGATAGAAGTTTCAAATAATAATAAATTTTTTAATGATATTTCTTCTTTCGTCACAAAATTGATGAGTTAAAGAACAATATATCCGACCGTAAAGTTCAGATAAATAAGAAGAGCAACAAAATTAGGTAAACTGTGTTATTAGAAATACAATAAGATCTTTAGATTATTGAAAAACCCTTATGTGTCAACTTTAAGTTAACAGCTGTATTAATATTCCATGGCAACCATTTTTCCTAATCTTCCTATGAAGTACATAAGTAATGTGGTCTTCAGAATATTTCAATGACAAAATGAGAACATACATTTTAAAAAGCGTCTAAAAAATAATTGATTTTTGAATTTTAATCAAAATCGTTGGAGCGAATTTTGAGAAAATCGAAAAAACAGTTCAGTAAAGTATTAGTACCCTTTGGACGATTTTCTTTAAAAGCTTATTTCCATGGTCCAGGAGGGTACAAAACTTAAATATAAGCGATATCAGCGATCTATCATAATTTAAAATAAGCGAGTGCGTACTGTGGTCCAACAGTAGGGCATGTTGAGCGTAAATCGACAAGATCCGTGGTGCAACGCTTATTTAAATTAATAAATACTTGGTTATATGTTTTTCTTAAATATAAAATTTCAACCTCCTAGCTCAATTCCTTCATGCTTAAAATTGAACACACACACACAGACCATGTCTCGAGAACCATTTTTTTGGATTCAGGGGACCTCAAAACGTGTATATCTATCAAAATCTCAACATCAAATTTTTGACATGAAACCAATACTTTCTCTATATATTAACATATATAGAGGTAAGAGAAAGTAAAAAATCATCTATGTCAAGAACACTACATCCACTGATAGATTTTATCAACCCTTCAAAATTCCCTGATGTTAAATTTTATATAACCCTTGACCTATGACTCAGAGATAGAGCATTTGCATCTGAGGTCGAGGGTTCGTATTTCGTCCCAGGCGACAATTAAATTAGATACCAATCAATTGAAATAAATAGGCACAGAGTCTATCTAAATGGCCTTTGATGCCGAAAAAAACTTTGAATGAAATTAAAAAAAAAAAATTTATTTACCTATCATAAAGTTAAATACTTTTCAACAAATCTAAAATTAATATAGGCCTAGTACCTACGAACCTATCCAACCTTTACACTACTAAAGATAATATTTTTAAAGAAAGAAGAAAGATTCTATATATATAATATCATATAAAAGTGAATGAGAGATGAAAAAAACAATATGAACCAAAAGTCAACATGTTTGTCCCAAAACAGGGACAGGAATTTGCATGTTAAATTTGTTATCAATCTTGGCAATTAAATTGCAACCACAAGACATGCAGGCTCCTCTCAAAAGCAATGTACGTAAATTAATATTATAACTTTCGATGTGATGAAACGGTGAAGTGTTTTATAATTAACTACCGTTATTAATTAATTTCGATTGTTTGTGTTTTTAATTTTCAACTGAGGAAGGGAAGCTCCCGAAATTTTGGAAATTAAAAAATTTATTTTATGCTAAAATATAGCAATTATTTTATTTCAATTTTAAAATATACCATATCTCATTATTTTATTATTAAAAGAGGTAGAATCAAAAAGGAAATTAAATAAATGTGCTATTTCAGTTAACAATAAAATTATAAAATCTGGTGTGATGGTCGCACAGCACACAACTTTCTCTTACCTTCGGTAATCGAATGTTGTGTTCTGTGCTTATCACACCAGATTTTTTGTGTCGATATATATTTAGTTCCCGAAAGTACGGTACATTCGAATTTTAAAGTTATGGGAAAATATTTCTATTTTGTTACCATAGCAACCATTTCTCCTATCTATCCTATGAAGTACAAGAGCAAAGTGGTCTTCAGAAGATTTCAATGACAAAATGAGAATATACATTTTAAAAACAATCTTAAAAAATAATTGATTTTTGAATTTAATTTTATATTTAACTTATACACCCTCCTGAGGGGCGAAAAAAAAGCTTTTGAACAAAATCGGCCAAAAAGTACTAGTACTTTACTTAAGTACTTTTTTAGTTTTTTTTTTCGATTTTTTAAAAATTGGCGCTTGCGATTTTGTTTAAAATTTATAAATCAACTAATTTATAGATGCTCTTTAAAATGTATATTCTCATTTTGCCCTAAACATTGTTTGAAGCACACTTTAACCTTGTACTTTCGAATTAACAAGAATTGACTGTATATCTCGACAAAACAAAAATATGTTGGGAACAATCACACCAGAATTTTATTTTGCGATTCAGAGGTCCTTCACCTTCAGGCCGATGTGTAAATAAATAAATTTATAACAACAAAAACAAAGAGATTGTAATTATAATTAAGCACCTCTTCGATTCCTTACAGCCCCTCCCACCCTCGGACGAGAGGTTAGAAATGTTGACAAATGTCAATACTGATAATCTAAAAGCGGAGTTAATTCAGACCCAAGGCAGGTCATCGAATTTATTTAAATCATTTAAATTCCAAATAAATATGACCAATATATCGATCAATTCTCAGCAGGCGATATATAGCCTACTGTTATTAATATAAGTCTAAATGGCCTAATATGCCGAAACGACTTAAAAAAAACACTTCTTCGATTGTTATCGTTTTTTTTTAAACGAAAAACTCTTATCTTGTATAAATCCGTCAAGCCACAAGTTACTTTGAAAGGCGATTATTAATATTAGAAGTGCAAAGTGTAGATAAAGATTAAATCTGTTTATAGAACAAAAAAAAAAGAAAGATGAGTAATCAGTTCAGAGGTGTAATGTTCTTCTTATTAATATCGATCAATCAAACAACGAGCAAATTCAGTAAATGATCCGTGAATTGTTACTTGAGTTCATAAATAACAAATATTTTATATGTTACTACATTAACCTCTTTATCACCGATTATTGATAAAAATTAAGCGTTTTAAGTAATATTGTAAATTATGGGTTTATATAATATTAGGTGCAGAGTCCCTCTCTTTTTTTTCTCTTGCCTATATATGTAACTGTCGCAAAGCCCGCCTTAGGCTAAAACAAAAAGAATTATTAAAATTTCGAGTTTGAATTTTTTGATATATTTGACGGTTATTATTTAAAAAAAAAAAAATTCCAATTATAAAATCTTAAATTAAGGTGCGCGTCTCGAACAACGGTTAGAATACTATACTAGACTAATAGACTACCGAGTTACTTGAGGCGGCAAGAGATGGCGTTAGTTTTCCCCATAGGAATATAAGGGATTTTTTCCTTTTCATTCTAGAGCTTCCAGCTAATTAATTAAAGGCAAAAAATTAATTATTCTTTATCACAATGATTACTAATTTAATTATCTACAACTTATAGAGCTCCTTTTTTTAAATATCTTTTATTTAATGCGATTAATCTAAAAAAAAATTTTTTTTTTTTTCGAAAATCAAAAAAAGGTCTTGTATAAGTTGTAGATATTTTAAATTTAAATAGCTTTAATTTAAAAAAAATTTGAGGTCGATAGCTTCAAAATTGTGGCAGCTGGAAACTCCCAAATTTAGCATCCCGAGACGCGCACCTTAATTTTTTTAGAATTTGTTTTGTGCGTATTAAACGCCCACCTCTAAAATTTTGAAACTTATCAGGACATTTATTCTAATAAATTTTTGTTTAAAATTAAATTTTAGTAAGTGAGTAATCTACTCAAACATTGTTTACAGTTTTTTTTTTTCTCTCTTCTGACATGTTATTATTAATTAATTTAGAACAAAACGTTTCTATTAAGTATTTCTTCCTCTTCCTGTTTAATGACAAACATGTTTACATGTATTTTTTTTTAAAACATAAAAAAAAGCCAAAAGACAAAGGCGGTATGTATGTCTGCATTCACGATTGCAAGTCGGGTAATAAACGGATAAATAAAATTCATATAAGCTTATGAATATTAATTATAATAATAATATTGTTCATAGGAATATATTTTTTACAAATACAATTTTTTAAGGATCGTTCCTTCACTTCTAGTCAACTAGCAAACTCATCCGACCGATAGTAAATAATCAATATAGTAAACAAGAACCCACAACCTTAGAGTTTAACAAGTAATTAGTTATCTGAGGTATAAGAAATCTTTTGTGAAGTTAGCAACTTAATAAAAACATAATTTGTAAAAATTATTAAAAATTAAAATAATAATTTTTTGTATGTCTTTTCGGCTTCTTAGGCTATATAGACTTTAAACGATACAAAGTGTTGACAAACGATTTATATTAGGGGGTCCAGGCATTTGGTATCCAAATGATTTAAATTAATTCATCGGATTGCCTGGGATCCGAACCCGCGCCCCGTGGCTTCTAGACTATCATTATTGACATTTGTCAACAACTTTTCCGTCTCGGCGCCCCCCCCCCAACCAAACGGGGGGGGTTCGGGGCCGGGCGGTCGATGTTTTTTTTAATTTTTATACAATTAAATAAAACCCCCAAAAAAATATTTCCTAAATTAAATTTTATGGCATTGGAAGAAGGGTAAGAGGGTGGGGGGGGGGGGGGGGGGGGGAAGAGGGGGGGTTTAAAAAAAAAAAAGCTGTCTCGGCCACGGGGGGGGGGGGGAGGGAATAATTATTTAAAACTAATTAATTTTTTAAAAAATTTTAAAAATTTTCAAAAAAATAAATAAATAAACAAGGCTGGGTTTCTAATTTCACCTCTTACTATACCGAACCTTGGGTCTTATTTGTTAGCTAGTTAACTACGACGTGAACTCTTATTTAATCATATGATTAGCTTCACTAGATTAAAAACTTGTATAGCTTATCCCAGGGATAGTTCGTTAATTAAATAATTATCAATATTGATATTTAAAAGGCCACTTTTCTAACAACCTTTCTCTTAATATATCGAACTTTTTACTTTCTCTTACCTCTATATATGTTAATATATATGAGAAAGTATTCGATTCATGTCCGAAATTCGATGTCGAGATTTTGATGGATATACACGTTTTGAGATCCCCTGAATCCAAAAAGTGAAAAATAAATAAATAAATATCTCGAAACGTCTCGGAGTCGAGAAGTAAAGGTTTTTATTTTGAACTCCTATCAAAATCCAAAAAAGTGGTTTTCGCAACATGGTCTGTCTGTGTGGGTGTGTGTTCAATCTTAAGCATGAAGGAATTTAGCGGCGATGATGAAATTTTATATTTAAATTAGCCACCTCCCTGGAGCGTGAAAATATCGATTTTCTCAAAATTCGCTCATACGATTTTGATTAAAATTCAAAAATCAATTTATTTTTAGATGCTCTTTAAAAGATATATTCTCATTTTGCTCTCAAAATTGTTTGAAGACCACTTTACTCTTGTACTCCATAGGAAAGATAGGAGAAATGGTTACAAAATATAAATATTTTCCCATACTTATAAATTTTACATCTTTAAATTCGAATGTACCGTACTGTCGGAAACTAAACATAAGTCGACACAAAAAATCTGGTGTGGCAAGCATAGAACACAACTTTCGTTACCGAAGATAAGAGACAGTTGTGTGCTGTGCGACCAGTCACACCAGATTTTTAAAAATATTTCTGAATTTATATTTCTTTGATATCTTTATAGATTATATATGATACACCAAGAGATAATAATAAAAATTCAATATAATCTTTATCTAACAGAGATTAAAATTTGTGGTTATCAGATGTTTATTTTTAATTTAAAAAATAGTTTGTGATTGTCAGATTAAAATGAGTTCTTTATGAAGAGAGCAATCAATGTCAATTTGCTCTCCCTCCCCCCTCTCTCCCTCCCCACAACCTTCCCTAATGATGGAGTTTATTATTATTATTTCATTTCGAAATACACCCACGTACTCCATCTGGTCATTAAATACAACTTACAAGGGGAGTCCCCGGCCTTCCCCCGCCGATTTGAACGAAAATCTTTTTGTGTAGTACTTAATGAAAAACAAATTCTGTTAAAGCGTGAGAATGCGCTTCTCAACTGTTCATGTAAAAAAATGTTAAAAATTATTATTATTATTATTACGAGGCCAAGTCAATAAGTCCGTGACAATGGTCTTGTTTTTCGGGAGCCATCTATCCAGATTTTCAGCACCACTTGGCGTTGCTTAACAGCATTGATCTTGGTGGCTGTTGTTCTTTCTTCTTGCCAGGCCTGCCGGCATCACTTGTATCGTTTGATATTGCCAAGTTATTCTCTACCGGTATATATATATATATATATATATTATATTATCAGATGCCAAAAGATTTTAAAAAAATTCTTTAAGGTGTGCGTCTCGAAAAGCCGTTAGAAGACGATTTACTACCGAGTGACTCTAGGCGGCAAGAGATGGCGTTAGTTTTTCCCATAGGGATACAAGGGATTTATTCCATTTCATTTGAAAGATTCCAGCTAATTAATTAAGGGTAGAAAATTAATTATTTTTTAACACAATGATTACTAATTTAATTATCTATAGACTCTATATAGAGCGAATTTTTTAAAAATATCTTTTGTTTAATGCGATTAATCAAAAAAAAAAATTTATTTTTTCTAAAATCAAAAAAAGGGTTTCTATAACTTGTAGATATTTTAAATAGCTTTAATTTAAAAAAAAAAAATTGAGGGATAGCTTCAAAATTGTGGCCGCTGGAATCTCCCAAAATTAGCACCCCGAGACTCGCACCTTAAATAATTAAAATTATTTACGTAATATAAACATTTTATTTTCTTCCTGGCTGCATGTGACCACTGGTCATTATAGGTCTTCGGGCCTTATGCACCCATTCCAATATATAAATAAATAAATAAAATAAACAAAGATGTGAAAGGATTCAAATCTCCCTACTTCTCATCCCTGGTAATAAATAAATGAATGAATTTTTTGTAGAATATTTTCTCCTTTTGGTTTCTCTTCTAGTAAGCTCATCCAAATCTTTTCAACAATTTCTCCATACTTGTGAAATTAAAATCCTCTGGGGCGTTAAATTGGAGAATCCAATTTCGCCCATTTTCCTTTTTCTTCTTCTCCAATTTAGTAGTTTGTTAAAACACCTGACATTATATTTCGACTTAATAGAATAAGCCAGACTTAATATTGAAAACAAGATGAGGCTTTTCACTACCTAATTACAATTAAAAAACCTGGTAACCTTGAAAGAAAATATTATTATTTGAACTTCATAAAACTTTGATTAATTTAAGCCAATTCTTTCAAAATTCATATCAAGTTTGATCTCTTCATAAAATGTAACATTGTGAGTGTTTATTGTTTCTTTAAAAAACTACAATTTTGAAACTCTGGGACCCATTTGATTCAATCGAGATATTCATCCAAAAAACTCTTGTATCAATATTGATCCTCTCTCTATGCTGTGCTCATAAAAATGTATATAGTAATTAACATAATTAAGTATCGTTAAAGTCTATATGGCCTAAGATGCCACAAAAGCCTGGGGTGCCGAAAAACAAGGCGGTGCTGCTATTTTAATAAAAAAAAGAAAATCTCTTTTTGATTTGCTGACTATATACTTTGCGTTGTTTATTTTCTAAACTTCTTTTTGATGATCAGTATCATAAAATGGGATTGATTTTTTTCTTTCGTCTTTTGTAATGATAGATAATTTAAGATCAGTAACAGATTGTTTATATCTTGCTTTAAGATATCGATTCTAAATTTCTATATATGGTATATATGTTTTGGTAATTGCGATGTTTGTCACACTGTTTGATCAACGTCAGGTCGATATTTCGAAATGAAATTTTGCACTATTACAGAGGACGTTATGAAGAGTAGATAAAAAATACTCGGGTCCCCAAATTACCTAATAGATAGATTCAAAAAATTTATATTTGACGGAGGTGTATTATAGCTGATAGGAGTCGTTCACGCCTTTTTTTACGATATTCTAGTTCCCCCCCCCCTCTCATAGTCATATACAAACAAACCCTCCTACAAATATTATGTTACAACATAGAACTACCCCCCCCTACCCCGAAACCGAAACTTGTTTTAGATTTTTACTTTCTACTACCTATGTAATATAATTAGGCCTATATATAGAAAGAAAGTATTAGATTCATGTCAAAAATTCGATGTCGAGATTTTGATGGATATACACTTTTTGAGGTCTCCTGAATCCAAAAAAGTGATTTTCGCAACATGGTCTGTCTGTCTGTGTGTGTGTGTGTGTCTGCCTGTGTCTGTGTGAACAAAATATCTCAAAAAAGAACTAGAAGGTTGAAATTTTATATTTAAGTTAGGTACCCCACTGGGACGTGACACGAAGATTTTGAACAAAATCGGCCAAAGAGTACTAGTAGTACTTTACTGATGTACTTTTTCAGTTTTTTTCGATTTTCTCAAAATTCGCTCCAACGATTTTGATTAAAATTAATATATCAATTATTTTTTAGATGCTCTTTAAAATTTAGGGTGAGTGACTGAAATATTCAGGATTTTCTTATGGAATCTAGAATCATAAGATTTCCTTATGAAAAATTAATGTCCATAAATTATTATAATTAAATTCAAATTTCTAAAATGAAAATATTGAAACAATTCTCCAATCAAATGTCTACTTATTTACATTGAATTTTTATTTGTTTTTTGTTCAATGGTTTATTTTGCGGTTTCCTGCTTTTTAAGGCCATTTGAAAAATTGCACATTATATAAAAAATATTAATTTTTTAGAGACATTTGCACAAAATAATTATCACAATTCACCATCGATAATTTTATGGTGTTCACATCTGTTTCGTTCGTAAAAGAATAATTTTTTTTTTTTTTTTTGGAATTTTTAAACATAAGCCCTTCATTAAAATAATGTTTATAAAAGCTTTTAGAATAGATTTATTTAGTCACTCACAAAAGACTTGTCAGAAGGTGGGGGTGTCTCCTACTTAATTCATCTTTTCTTTACTATACTTTGGAATCACTCATGGCAAATTTTTAGTCGATAGATAATAATAAGTGGAGGTGTAAAAATTAAGAAGAGATGGGCAAAATATATCAAATCGAGTAATTGAAATACAAAGTATCAAAAAAGTCAAATGTAAAAAGTTTCCATTTGGGTTATTTAGACGTTCCTCTCACTGGACCACATTTAATAACAATCTATTAAAAAGGTGATTAAAAACGTCATCACAGAGAAAATAATTGAAATGCTTGTTCTTTCGATTAAATGTCGTTTATTTGTAAAAAAAATACAGTGATTTTTACAAACAAACAATTAATGAATGACAAATGTGAAAGCCTAAAGAGCTAAATGAAATTTTATTTAATCCCTTTGACTCTGAATAGGCCATATAAAGCGAGTTGTATAGATAGTTTATAAAAGAGAAAATCTCTCTTTTTTAGTAAGTAGACCGTAATTTTAAAAAAATGTAATCTGTTCACTCTTTGATGGATTGCATTTAATATATTAAATGGAATATTCTCTAAAGGATAAAAAAAGGGGATTCTCTTAATAATTTAATTATATACTTTGTTTGCCTAAAATCAATCAATCATTTAGGGAAGAACCTTCTGTTAATTAGTATCGAATTCCCTCATAGAAAAAAATACATTTCTTCCAAAACAAAACTTTGAAGCTCTTAGTTTTTTGAAAATTGCTAAGAAATTTGGTCTAGGAATGGACGATTTAATTATTATCACAAAGTTTAAAAGATTTGGTCCTGAAGAGACGAGAAAATTTTGATTCGTGGTTCGATGGTTTTTTCTTTTTGATAAAATTGGAAAAAACTAAAAAAGTTTTATACCTTAATAGTATAAGTCGAAGTATCCCCAAGGACAAAACCTAGCTTAATTTCATATTGATACTTAAGAATTGAAATAAATCAGAGGAGATTTTTGAGAAAATTACAAAAATATATAAAAGTACATATAGGCCTATATAGTACTAGTATTCGAAGTCTTCCAAAAACGAGACCTAGCATAATTTGTTTTGTTTACCGGAAAAATTATATATTTGCAATTTGAAAGAAATAGTCAAAGAGAGTATTGAGAAAATCTAAAAAAGTACATCAGTAAAGTGCTAGTACTCGAGATTTCCGAAAGACGAGGTTAATCGTCTTTGTTTTGTATACTGCGAATAGGAAATATTTAAAATTTGAAAGAAATCGTCAAAGAGGATATTGTGAAAATTGAAAAAATCTAAAAGATACTTCAGTAAACTACTAACAGTTAGTACCCGAATTTTCTCGAACATTAGGCCTACATCTATTTTATAAATAAGAAATTATATATAATATTTAAGATATTATATATATCGCGTAGATAAGCCGTGAAACGGAAATGTATATAATTAGATATTACTTATGTACCCGAAAAAAGATGTAAGGTGGTGCCGCCGGGAGTCGAACCACGGATCCACCGATTTGCGCTCAGTGTGCCCTTACCTCCCGGCGGCACCCCCTTACATCTTTTTTCGGGTACATGAAGTAATATCTAATTATATAAATTACATCTATTAATAGTACAATTTCATATTGGGATGCAAATACTGTAGAAAGTATTTAAAATTTGAAAAAAATCGTCAGAGCCGTTTTCGAAAACTGATATGCTTACATTTAAACAAACAAATAAACGGGCATTGCTCCTTTAATAGTATAAGAAAAGATAAGATAAGATAAGATTGATACATAAAATATTAGAATAAAAATGCATAATTAATACATTTTTTTAAATGTTCTAACATTATATCAAAATACATGCAAAATTTCGTCCCCAATTGACTTTTCATTTAGAAATTATATTATTTTAACATAATAAGTTTTTCATTGAGATAGAAAATGAGCTAAAAGGAGAGAGGAACAACGTAATTAGATAGGCCTACCTATATATATATATTATTAAAAGAGCCGTTCGACAAGTATCAATTACAAGAACCCAATCAATCCATCTGAATCTCATTTTGGTACATCGCCATCAACGTGAAATGGAGCCTTTATATTCTAAATCTCTTTATTTGATGAAAAAGACTAGTAGATGGCTGATGGTCATTCTACCGATCTTTTAATTAATAAATCGGGCAAATCTAATAAAGTCAAAAGATCTTTAAATCTCGCATTCTTTATTTGATCAGAATTTAATTTTAATTAATCTTGAATATACAGTATCTTGTTTACCGAGCAAAATAAAGAGGTTTGACGGCACATCACACAACATTCGATTACCGAATGTAAGGGAATGTGCTGTGCAATATTTTTAGGTTAGCATGGACGAAAAAAATTACGACACACTTGTTTATTTAATAACCATAAAGATTTATACTATTATTATAATTCATCTGGTTGTTATTAGATGTTACAAGATCCGTACGTCATTCATCCATCCAATGTCGTTAATGTTAACATTTAAATTAAATTTAGTCTTAATTGCTTATGTTATTAAGAAATTATTATATCAAGACAAATGTGTGTGTATATGTCTTTATAGAATATTAAAACAAGTCATTTTCATTTTGATAATATATACCAGATGCCCCAGTACATGTCTCAAAGTCCGCCAAAAGGTTGATCTCTATTCTATAGCAATCCTCTTTGATTTCACATTTTACTTTCTCTTACGTATATGAATATGTTAATATAGATATATATATAATATATAGAAAGTATTGGATTCATTTCAAAAATTCGATGACGAGATTTTGATGGATCTTCACGTTTTGAGGTCCCCTGAATCCAAAAAAGTGGTTTTCGTGACATGGTCTGTCTGTCTGTCGGTTCAATTTAAAGCATGAAGCGATTGAGTTAGGAGGTTGAAATTTTATATTTAAGTTAGGCACCCACCCGAGGCGTGAAAATAAGCTTTTAATCAAAATCGGCCAAAGATTACTAGTACTTTACTCATGTACTTTTTTTAGTTCTTTTAGATTTTTTCAAAATTCGCTCCAACGATTTTGATTAAAACACAAAAATCAATTATTTTTTAGATGCTCTTTAAAATGTTTATTCTCATTTTGCCCTTGAAATTTTATCAAGACCACTTCATAGGAAAGATAGGAGAAATGCTTGTCAAGGTAACAAAATATAAATATTTTCCATGTTTATAAATTTTACATCTTGAATTATAATATATCGGTGGAAACTAAATATATGTAGACACAAAAATCTGGTGTGACTGGTTCTACAGCTGTGGAACCAGTCATACCAGATTTTTTTTTTCAAGTTTTGTTTTTGTCTTTTGTGATTGTTAATAAATTTAATTATTTCCTTTATTTGGCTCGGCAAGTTCAATATATGCTCCTGTATCTTGAAGGTATTTTTTTCTATAAGATGCTTAGTAGGCCTATACTTATTTGGTTAAACTGTCTAATATTATATTCTTAATTACAAACAAAAAACAAAGACAATAATTTTTCTTAAAGATTACTTATAATAAGTTTAATACCTACTTTGATCATGGTAAAGTAAATAACTTGTTCAAAGAAGAAAGAGAGAAAATCCTTCAAGTAATTTGCAATCACCTTATTCATACCCACTTGAAAGTGTTTTTTTTTTTTTTTTTTCATTAAAAAATTTGAACTCTTTCTAAGGAAGAAGTCTTAACTTGCAAAAAAAAAATAAAATATTCAGGTAAAAACTCACTTTCTTTCTTGTTTAATTAAGTTTTTTTATTTAATCCTAATGAAAGAAATTTATATTTAGTTAAGTAACGAAAAAAAAATCTTGGTGCGAAGAACACCAGTTCTTCTATGGAAATTATTTTCTGGATTTAATTAATTAAATAAATTTTAAAGCACGTCTGAATTTCGAATGGGTGGCCCCGAAAGAAAAACCGAGAAACCATCGGATTATAAATTAGAAAAATCTGGCGTGACTGGTCACAACTTTTCTGTTACCTTCGGCAATCGAAAGTTCCGTGCTTGTCACACCAGATATATTTATCGAACCGATATACATGTATTAGAATTCAAGAGGCAAAATGAGAATATACATTTTACTAAAAAAATTTGGTATGACTGGCGGACAGCACACAACTTTCTCTTACTCTTCGGTAAGAGAAAGTTCTGCACAGTGCTGTCACACCAGATTTTTCGAGTAGAGATATATTTAGTTTCCCATAGCAAATTAGTTCCAAGCTTGACCACTTCTAATTCATAAGTAAAAAGTAAAAAAAAATTCAATTCAAAATTTCCATAGGCTCTGTGTATTTTAAATGTTGACTGCTTGGAATAAACTATAGTTATTTTTCAAAATTTTTATCTCATATTTGGATATTTTATACACAATAGAGAATCCTAAATAAATACATTTCATAAGAATTGAAAAAATTTTTTAAAATGTGTAAAAAGTTCCAAAGGGGAATCGAAATTAACATGCAAATCCCCATATGGATTTAAATTGGCTCTATGGAAGAATGAGCATTTGAAAAAGAATTTGAAAAATCTGAAATCTTTCCTATGGAGTACAAGAGTAAAGTGTGCTTCAAAATATTCCAAGGGAAAAATGAGAATATATATTTGAAAGACCATTAAAAAAAAAACTGATTTTTGAATTTTTATCAAAATCGATGTAGAAAATTTTGAGAAAATCGAAAAAAACTGAAAAAGTACATCAGTAAAGTACTAGTAGTTTTTGGCCTATTTTGTTTAAAAGTTTATTTTCACGAGTTCGGGTGGTGCCTAACTTGAATATAAAATTTCAACCTCGTAGCTCATTTCCTTCATGGTTAAAAATGGCCACACACCCACACAGTCCAATTTGCGGGACCCACTTTTTTGGACTCAGGGGACTCGACATCGAATTTTTGACATGATCGCAATACTTTCACTTCCTATATATTTCATATATAGGGTAAGAGAAAGTAAAAATAATAGATTTTTGAATTTTAATCAAAATTGTTGGAACGAATTTTGAGAAAATCGAAAAAAACTGAAAAAGTGCATCAGTAAAGTACTAGTACTTTATGGCCGATTTTGTTTAAAAGCTTATTTTCACGCCCTAGGGTTGTAATTTCAACCTCCTAGTGAACTCAGGAGATCTTAAAACGTGTATATCCATCAATATCTCGACATCTCGACATCGAATTTTTGACATGTATCCAATATTTTCTCTCTAAGGGTGAGAGAAAGTAATATACATGTAATCTTTCACTTCAATGTAATTTCTAAATGAATTTTTTTTTTCACAGGCCGTGTCAGTATTGGTGAGCGCTTATACATTGGTCGCCATCTCAATTGATCGTTATATGGCAATCATGTGGCCATTGAGGCCTCGTATGTCGAAACGTCACGCTAAATGGGTTATCGCCGTTGTGTGGTTGATCGCTAAAGCAACCGCTTTGCCGATTGTGATTGTATCTGAACTCATCCAACCAACTGAACATATGAAAGAGTGTGATCGTTATGTGTGCCAGGAAGTTTGGGGATCGGCCGAACACCACAACATCTACACGTGAGTGACAAACATTTTAATTAATAAATTTAGGAATATGATGATCAAAGACATGTTTTATGTCTATTAGGGTGGGCCGAAAAAACTCATTCTTTTATTTTCAAGTTGTAATAGCTTGGAAAAGTTGTGAATTATATAAACAAAAAAAAAAAAAATCAAAATCGGTTAACATCTTCCTGTACGAATAGGACCTAAAGTTTGACAAAACATGAAAAAAAAAACATCATTTTTGCCATTATTTTTTTTTAATTTTTGAATTCCCACCATAATAAAACACAATGTTCAAAAATAAAAATACTCTAACTATTACGTTAAAAAAAATTATATTATAGATATTTAAAAAAAATCTGGTGTGACTGGCGCACAGCACACAACTTTCTCTTACCTTCGGTAATCGAAAGTTGTGTACTGTGCTTGTCACACCAGATTTTTTGTGTCGACATGTATTTAGTTTCCGACAGTATGGTACAATTGAATTCAAGATGTAAAATTTATAAGTATGGGAAAATATTTATATTTTGATACCATGGCAACCATTTCTCCTATCTTTTCTATGGAGTACAAGAGTAAAGTGGTCTTCAGAAGATTTCAATCACAAAATGAGAATATACATTTTATAGAGAATCTAAAAAATAATTGATTTTTGAATTTTAAAAAAAATCGTTGGAGCAAATTTTGAGAAAATCGAAAAAAACTGAAAAAGTGAATCAGTAAAGTGCTAGTACTTTTTGGTCGATTTTGTTCAAAAGCTTCATGTCACGTCCCATGGGGGGGGCCTAACTTAAATATAAAATTTCAACCTTCTAGCTCTTTTCCTTCTTGAGATATTTTGTTCACAGACACACACACAGACAGACAGACAGACAGACCATGTCGCGAAAACCACTTTTTTGGATTCAGGGGACCTCAAAACGTGAAGATCCATCAAAATCTCGACATCGAATTTTTGACATGAATCCAATACTTTCTCTCTCTATATATATTACATATATACATAGGTAAGAGAAAGTAAAAATTTGTAATAATGTAACTTTTTAATTATTTTGGCAAATTTTGGGGCTTATGCTCGATCGGAAAATATCAAATAATCCAAACCAAATTAAAACACAATGTTTTTAGCCTCTTTTTGAAGACGTTACGAAACATCCAATTCAAATATTAAACAATATTTTCTCTCTATATACAGTATATTTCATATATAGGGTAAGAGAAAGTAAAAAATAATATAGAAGGAACCGGAGAATAAAACCAGCAGCTAGTGGACTCCTCTCACTTCAATTTAATTTGTAAATATCCCGACCGGCATCACGCCTGGTCATCCTTAGTACAAAAAAACTACATGGAAATAAGCCACAAAGAATATTAATAAATCATACATACAATAGACTTTACATTCCTTTCTTTTATAGCATATGCTATAATTGCAAAAATCAAGTTTTTTTTTCATATTTTGTAAAACTTTAGGGCCTATGCGTGACCGAGGCCCACATTAATGTTTATATATCTTTTTTTTTTAATCTGGAATATCGTAACAGTGAAGGATGAAACTTTAAAAAAGAGGAATTTTTTTTTAAATTCTTCTTCAACAAAACGAATCGCAATAATTTTTTTTTACCTATATTATAAATACAAATTATTAAAATTCGGTACATATTGGACTGTTGGTTTTGGGGTTGCATCCATTTTCAGTTATTAAAAAACGCGACACTCGATCGACCCCTACCCCCCTAACGCGTTTCGTAATATGTGAACGACCCCTAAAGAGAGGAAAAAAGTTCACTTTTGTTGGAAATTGTATCTACTTTTTTTTAGTAGCTAAAATTTGAGCCAAATTTGAGATATTTTCAAAAAGATGAATAAAAACAATTCAACTTTTTCCATTTCAAAGCATTTTTTTTGTCTGATTTTTCCTAGACCAATATTAATTAAAATATTTACCAATAAATTGCAAGCGATAAAAACAAGGTAAAAAATTGAAATTAAATGTCATATCCAATTGTTTGATTGCTAATATCGAATCTCTCAAATGCAGTGTTTTGGGCATTGTTCTATTGTTTATTATAGACAGACTCAAATATAATAGATCAGATTGGCTAGAATAATCATTCTCTCGCTCTCTCTTTTCATTCAAGTTAATTTACATCTGAAATTAAACAGCGAACTAAATTATTCCTCTTTAAATCAACTTCAAATTTATTTTTATTACTATAGGAGAAGGAAAAAGTATTCTACCATGGAAAGTGACGTTTATTGGCCTTGTATTATAAATAGGTTCTATGATTTTTTTAAATATTTTTTTAAGCTTCTTAACACTAGAAATTCTTCAGAGGTTATTTGACTCATTAATATATTTTAATTAAATCTTTTGGATTTTTCTAAAGATGCGTTTTCTTTGATAATATAAAATTTTAAAAATATATCTTTATTAGTTTTGGAGGAACTAACTACCCCCCCCCCCCCGCTTGTCCGGAGTCCGCCTCTCTTTTGACCCATATGTAGTTTTTTTTTTTATTACACTATAATATTATTATATATATAATAATTATTATATAATAATATTAATATTATAAAATTCAAACAATATACACATGTACCGAAAAATTTTCAAGAATCAGTCTATTTTATTCATTTCAACTTTTTGGTTTGAACTATTCATTTATTAATATTTCTCAAAAATTCAGTAACAATGTAAAAAACTTTTAGAAATTCTAAATTTATGAAATGATTTTTCATAAGTTGATTTGGAATTTATATTTGCGGTGAGGCGCAAATGGCCCAGGTAGCTGAAGCTTCCTTAAATTTTAATTTAGTTCTAAAACGTTAATTTATCTGAATATATTTCATATTATTTTACAATTGTTACGATTTTTAGACAATAATTGACTAAAATCAATGTTCTTTAACAAAAATAAAATAGGTATTGGTCCTCTAACGGATGAAGTCAGGCATTCTAATATAAAGAAATTAGTTTCAATAATAGATAGGAAAGGAGAGGTAATTTCCTATCTATTGTTTAAATACAAGAGCCACTCACTTTATTCCTTCAGAAATTAGTTACTTTTGAGACAACACTTTTGGCAGCTGAGCGTTTTGGTTGTCTAACTTCACGGCTCAGTCGAGCCTACGCTATACTGACTGCTTGAGTGAAGTGCAACGAGCGACCAACTTCTCAAGGAATTGAGCGTTTCGGCAAGGATCTAGTCTGTCATTCTCAGCCTTTAAAAGCATCCTTAAACCTTCCTTAACATCTATCTAAACCAAGGAGGGCCTTAAATATTTTTCCAACCCGCGAGATTTATCATACTTTATAAAATAATTTTTTTTAAATTTTTAAAAAATATAGACCTATTTATTTTATAATAGCCAATGTTGTGAAAACCAATGTATTAAAAAAATATATTATTTATACACTTCTTTTTCTTTCAAATAAAACAAAAACTGTATTCAAGCAACAAAAATGTGCTTTACGAACAATTATTTTTATTGGCATTATAAGAAGTATGCGAAATTTCAAAAAAGAATTGCAATTTATAATTAGAAAAATTTAAGCCGGGTATTTGTAGATTTCTTCAGATTTTTATACAAAAATTTGTTGTGAGATTGTTTTTTCTTGTTTTGGACCTCCTCCTCCCCTCATAGCCCACCAATTCTGAACTCCTTTGAACTGGAGAATGGTAAAATGGCAAATTTTGTATTAATTTACCTAAAATAAAAAAAAAAAAAATTACTTTCCATATTTTAATTTTATCACTTAATGAAAATTTACTTACTTATGAAATTTTAATAATCTTAAAGACTTCTTTTTTTTTTATTTGCACTTCATTTCACTTTATAAAATATATTAAAAAAAAAAAAAAATAGAAAAATTCATTTTAAAAAATGAGTTCGCGGTTGTAAGAAATTTAATATAAGAATGCAAAAAAAATTGTCACCACAGTGGCGTACTATCTATCTCTCAAAGGACAAATTTCAAAAAGGTTCCTTTTATTTGTATTTACTTACTGTGAATATTAAAAACTCCAAAACAACAAGATTCGATGGGTAGATGATACCAATAGATGATAATTATACACTCTTAAGCCAAAATGTTTCCTTCATACTATTAAATAAGTCAAGGAAATAAGTGATCTGAAAAATATAAAATTCGAATTAATTTTGCTTATATTTTAATAACTAATGCATATGAAATTTACTTACTTATTGAAATTTCGCGTAATATTTAATCTTGAAGACTTCTTTTTCTTTCAAATAAAACAAAAACAAAATTTGCATTTAATTCAAGCAAAAATAATGCACTTCAGGAATAATTAATTCTTTATAATATTTGCATCAAAATGAGTATGCGAAATTAAAAAAAGAATTGACGAAAGACCTAAGAAAAACCGTAAGTAGGGTACCTGAAGAAACATATCAGTGAGAATGAACGTGATTTTTTGGATTACGAGTAAACGAGAGACCAGGGGGCTTGATGAGAGATCCTACCTAGCCTAATTATAGATACGAACGAATTGTAAGTGTATATACCCGGTCCCCACCATCAGATCGGCGGGGCCCTCGGGCCTGTCCCTGGCCTTAAGGGTATGCGTTATTTGCATCCAGGCTATCCCTGGAAAAACGACATCCCTCCCTGACTCTCGTTTACCCATAGAGCCACTTCAAACCCAACTTCAAAGATACAAAAACAGCAGACTCCCTTTGCGTCATAAAAATACGTCTTTTCGCAAACACAAGACACTTGAGAACCTGGGCCTCAATCTTTCAATAAGATTTGACCGCATCTCCTTATGAATCGTTGATGGAACAAATCAACGAGAATATAATTCATTTTACCTCTCTGTTGGATCCTGAATACAAATACAACCAAGGGACCCTGACAAAACGAACTAACTAAAGATTAGAGAAGACACCTGAAGCTAATAGCAACGACGAATATCCAACAGAGACCTAAATTGAAGAATATTCTCGTTGATTTCTCCACTATTAGCTTCATGCGGGCTAGCTGCAGGTTCGAATATAAAAAAATCCCTCTCGTTGGCATGGTGCATCCCTCCCCCGCCCTCTATATTTAAACTACTAAACTACAATTTAAGGTGTGAAAATGAATTTTCAAATAATAGATCGAAAATTAAATACATTTAAATACATGTATTCGTATATAAATCACACCATAAGTTCTAGGTACCAAGTTGATGATGTCCCCCGATGCAGGAGAGAGAGACATCCTCTCTCCCGATGCAGGTAGGGAGGAAGACTAATCTAATTTTTAATATAATTTAAAAAAATTTAGTTAAATTTTTAGCAAAAATTTTTATAAAAATTTATATCAAATTTTTGAAAATTTTTTTTAATGAAATCTAAATTTAATTAAGAAATTAGAAATGCAAATTTTAAAATGCAAATTAATTAAAAGTGAAAATTATTTTATTTATAATTTATTCATTAAAACGATTATTTCAGAAAATTATCTATTTAAATTAACTATTGATTGATAAAAGAGATTTAAAAAAGAGCTAATTCTATTTGGGGCAGCTGAAAAAAAAAACATCCTAAAAAAGCTAATCTAATCTACCCCCTTCAAAATTCTTGCACCATGCGATTATTACCTTTGCTTTTAAAAAAGAGCTCTCGGGTTCTGTCTCGAGGCAGTGAAGATCACTCGAAGCTCCACGCAGTCGTTCGGCTCAGCTTCAAATCCCAATTGCACTGATCAGCCACACGAATCTGCAAAAGAGAACATCTTTTAGAATCTCACTATCTTATAAAAGAATTTGGAAATAAAGTCTTAATTTAAAGTAATTTATATGAAATTATAAAATATTATTTGTTGATATCTTAATACTAGCGGGAGAATTCATTTATAGAATACACAAATGGAAAGAATACATAAATATTTCTCTATACATTTCTTATGGGAGAAATAGTAACTTTAGGAATTAATAACTCAAAAAGTTATGGGAATTTGGGGATGAAAATAATTTTCCTGTAATCCCTAGAAGGTCCTCTTTAATCATAAAAAATTTCGTTTCAAAATTCCAACGGTAAGTTGCCCAAACAGAGCGTGACAGACGGACAGATAGACAGACCGACATAAGCGAAATATATATATATATATATATATATATATATATATATATATATATATATAAATAGATGCCTATGTGTAAAGGCATTTGTATGTAGATTTGTGTATGGGTATCATCTTACATCTCTGAAACTTGTAGGGTGAATGAGCAAAATAAAATAATAAAAATAATTTGCTTGTAAATTTATTTCTATGTTTGACACTATCTAAATGTGTGAACAAACATTTTCCAGGATGAAGTATTTGAAATGAAAGTACAGGGCAAATTTATCGCATGATCATTTATAATCACTGCTTGTAATTGGTGTTACAGATTTTAATCCTAACTACAAAGAAATACTTGCTCTCGGGGTTTGATGTAGGGGTTAGCGAGCTAACCTCGTATACCAAACGTCGCGGGTTCGGACCCCAGGCAGTCCGATGATTTTATTTAAGCCATTCGGATACCAATTGGCTTAAATAAGAATAGTTAAATATTTTTCGAGATCTATATATTTGAATAAGATAAAAGTATTCAAAATACCTCGATTCGGACTTAACTAGTCATAGATATATTTAACAAGACTGTGAGTGTTCTTTATTGATGAGGCCAAACATCTCATGGCCCCCGGGAATCGAACCCATGATCTCCGCCTTTCCGCCTATGCCCTGGAAAGGCGGAGATCCTGGGTTCGATTCCCGGGGGCCATGGGATTTTTGGGCTCATCAATAAAGAACACTCACAGTCTTGTTAAATTAAATAAGAATGCCTGGACCCCCAATATATGTATATTGATCAATAACCGATATCGTAAATGTCTTATATGACCTGAGTTGCCGAAAAGACAGTATGAATGTGTGTGTGAGTGTGAATGAGAAAAAAGTGTGAATGTTTAAAAAAAAAAAAAAATTGGAAAAAATTTCATCATTCCCATTGAAATTTGCATAAAACTTATTTCTATTTTTTATAATTTAGACATATTTGTTTAGTAATTAAATGAAAAAATAAATGAGAACGATAAGGAGAAAAAAAACCAGCTTCTGTTTTTTTCTCCTTATCGTTCTCATCTACGATTCCCAGCTACAAGCAACTACTGAGTAAAAAATAAAAGTCAATGATATCTTAATCTATATGAATTTTTTAATTCTCATATTCACGTGGCCCGTTTCAAATAGATTTAAATCCTAATTTGGCCCTTGCGGGATAAAGTTTAGACACCTCTGTTCTAAGTAAAGGACCTGGGAGACTATGGGACAAACCAGTTCAGACCTGTGTGAAGAGGCATTGAAGAAAGTTAAGCAAAGCAAGAGCCAAAGGAATTGTGGAGAGTATAGATTGTAAAAAAGAAAGAAAAAATATATTAAGTAAAAGAAAAAATGGGAATAGGAATTTAATAATAAAAATAATTTGCAATGGTCTAGTCCTTGTATTATTAGATAGATTAGATGGGCCACTGAATATATATTTGTGTTAATTCAGATAACAACTGAAAGCTGCTTTATTAATCCCAATTACTATATTCGTCATTAATTATAATGTATAGGCCTAATTAATATCTTGCAAAATTGCCCCCCTGGAGTCGAACCAGGACCTCCACCATCTCGCAAACTTGCTATCTTAAACGATATATTGACTGGCTAATGAACAGTCTATTTGAGCATTGATTGAAAAAATTCCATCCTTTTCAAACAAGGCTCTACCTAGTTACTAATTAATATTTTGTTATATTCCTTGCTTGACTAGTAAAAGTTTCGTGTACATATATAGGAATGGTAATTTTTTGTAAATAATCTAATATTCTACTTAACTAATATTTAAATCATGAATTAATATAGCGAATGAACTAAAATTTACCTAAAATAGCCTCAAAGTTTAGGAGAAATGCGATTTTATTGAGGAGCGTCGCCTGACCTGAACCGCCATCAAACGACGCCATGAGGCTTCTGATGAGGGAAATGAATAATAAAAAATTTTGACACAGAATATAGTTACACTATGCGAGCCGAGGCTCGACTGAGAGCTCTTTGGATTTGCTATTGAATATATTGCATTGAAAAAGCACAGAGACTCGATCACCTGCTGATCCCTAGAGAGTGGGGCGACTCTTCTCATTGGTGGACAACTGCTTGGCCTAGGACCTGAGCCCATAGAGCCCATGCTAATAGAAAATTGGCAAAGGTCCAACTTCTTTTAATTAAAAATCAATGCAAATGATAAATCTTTTTTTTTTTCAAAGTAAAGGGGTTGGAGAGATCTTTTTTTTTCTTTCTCTTACCTCTATATATGTTAATATATATAGAGAGAAAGTATTGGTTTCATGTCAAAAGTTCGATGTCGAGATTTTGATGGATATACACGTTTTGATGTCCCCTGAGTCCAAAAAAATGGTTTTTGCGACATGGTCTGTCTGTGGGTGGGTGGCTGGGTGGGTGGGTGGGTGCGTGTTCAATTTTAAGCATGAAAGAGCTAGGAGGTTGAAATTTTATATTTAAGTTAGACACCTCCCTGGAGCGTGAAAATAAGCTTTTAATCAAAATCGCCCATAAAGTACTAGTACTTTTACTGATGTAGTTTTTCAGTTTTTTCGATTTTCTCAAAATTCGCTCCAACGATTTTTTTTTTAATTCATAAATCAATTATTTTTGAGATGCTCTTTAAAATGTATATTCTCATTTTGCCAATGAAGACCACTTTACTCTTGTACTTCATAGAGAAGATTTGAGAAATGGTTGCAATGGTAACAAAATATAAATATTTTCCCACACTTATAAATTTTACATCTTGAATTCTAGCATATCGGCGTAAACTAAATATATTTTGACACAAAAAAATCTGGTGTGACAAGCACAGAACACAACTTTCGATTACCGAAGGTAAGAGAAAGTTTTGTTCTGTGCTTGTCAGACCAAATTTTTTTAAATTAAGGTATTTTTCGGTATCGAAGGCCATTTAGACCCCGTCTCTATTTATTTAAATTGGGATTGGAAGCCAATCCTATTCAAATAAATTATCGCATGAGACGGGATGCCCACCCGCGACCATGGTACAAATGGCCAGCACGCTAACCACCCATAAGGGCCGATATCTTTTTAGAAAAATCTGGTGTGCTAATCGCACAGCACACAACTTTCTCTTTTATTTATTTAGTAAAAACATTACATTCACTCAACAGAAAATTTCCATTGCAGAGTGAATTGGGAACAAATAATTTTTCACAATTTGAAATAAAATTATAAATTATACATATGATAACAAGAAAAAAATAAAATTGATAATACAATACAAAATACAATTCAAATAATGGAAATCATGAAGAGGCCTCCCTCCTAGTATATTCAACAATCATGTTGAATATGGGAGATCTCTCCATTATGCTCGTTCTCGCCCTGCCAACATGAAACAGAGATCCATACCTCAAGGAAACTGCTGGAACCCTGAAGCCAATTTTAGCTAATAATTCGGGGGTATCCCAACCTTCGGTAATCGAAAATTGAGTTCTGTACAAGATCACACCAGATTTTTTTGTGTCGAGATATATTTAGTTTCCGCCGATATATTAGCCGATCATGCGACGTTTACTCCTGGTCTCGTGGCTTGCGTGAATTTTTTGATAATTGTTTTTTTTTTTTTTTATTTCTTTCGATGGAAATGCATGAACATGTTGATTGTTAATGGGCATGCATTTATTTATTTATTTTCTTTTTTTTTCTTTTTTCCTTTTGTTTTGTTGTATTTGTTATTGTATTTAAAATTGTATTGTGTTTGTTGGACCTAGCCACCGAGGACTGGTGCCTCTAAGCGGGTCGTAATAAATTTATTTATTTATTTATTTATTTATTTAATCATTCAAGATGTAAAATTTATAAACATAGGTAAATATTTATCTTTTGTTACAATGGCAACGATTTCTCCTATTTTTCCTATGAAGTAAAGTGTGCTTCAGAAGATTTCAAGGGCAAAATGAAGATATACATTTTAAAGAGAATCTAAAATAATTTTTTAATTTTAAACAAAATCGTTGAACATAGGTAAGAGAAAGTAAAAACAATTCCAAGTAGAGAGTTTCAAAATTGAGATCACAACACCGTTTTGAACATGAATGAGAAGCAAAGCAAAAATATTGACAGGACATTGTTAAATAAAAGGAATCCGTTTTCCATTAAGCTCCCCCCAACCCCCATCCTCCATAACCCCCTCTTAGTCGGTGTCCTCATTTTACCCTTTTCTTCTTCGTTTCGGTCAAATTTTTTTTTACAGCTATCTCTTTCTCTCTCTTTCTTGGATCGGGTCTCACTAAAACCTGGATTTAAACACACTTCATTCTCAAATAGATAAAAAAAAAATTTGAATCTCTTCTTCTTTTTCTTATAAAAATGAAATGATCCAGATAGAAAGTAGAAAAAAGCCTCATTTTCTTTTAAATGATCCAGTGGATATGGATTATTATTATATTTAAAAAAAAAAATATGAAACAATGTTGAAAAATTTCTCCGAGTCTTTTGAAACCACGATAAAATTTCAAATACAATTTTTAACTTTGGTTTATTATCTTATACTCCAGGAGTCGGCAACCTGCAGCCTTTAGCAACTTTTTGCGCGGCCCGCCAAAGCACCAATAATAAATTTTCTATATATTTATTTTTAATAATAGTTGTATTCGTATATGATATAAAAGCACTATTTAAGATACATTTGAATTTGCGGCCCGCATAAAAAAGTTTATTTTGAAAATGGCCCGCAATCCGAAAAAGATTGCAGACGCCTGTTATACCCAATTTTTTAATTTTTTTTTACTTTCTTTTGAATATGTATATATGTAATATATATATAGAGAAAGTCTTGGATTCATGTCAAAAATTCGATGTCGAGATTTTGATGGATATACACTAGGGTGGTTGTAAGGTATAAGGGGAGAAAATTTTTTTGGCTGTATTTTCGGCGGGAACCTCTTAAAAGTTGACAATTGGTGTAAAAAGTAGAATGTGAAAGTTTGAGCTCGATCGGATAACGATAAGACCTGCCTCATCGGCCCTAAATTTCATCGATTCCCCTAAATTTGATTATTAACATCTGTAACTCCTAGACGGTTAGTCCAACAAAAAAAGTTCATCAGTAATTTTTTGAAGAGCATTAAATTTACTAAAAAAAAATTCCTTTAACATTCTTTAGTAAAACCAACGGTTTTCATGGTATGGGCAAAAAATCGAATATGGTTAAGAGGCACATCACATTGATTTTCAAATAACACTAATAGGGGTAATGAAATTTTTTTTCGAGTTCCGAAATAATTTCATCAGATTCTTAAGTAAAATGACCTCCTGAATCCAAATATGACTTCCGTTTTCCCCCACCCCGTACCGTTTTTGGGGGGGAGCCCCCTACTTATGTTATTTCCACCTCTTAATCGAAGGGCCATGAATTAAATATGGAGGGATTAAAAGGAATTATTTTAGCCTTAATATTTCTTCTGAACGTCAAGAAAAGTGAAAAGTTTAAAAACATTCACGATCGCTAACTTTTTTCCGCCTCTTTATTATTATTATTTTTTTTTTGTTCATCTAAATATCTCGCGGCACCCCTTAGCCATTCTCGCGGGACCCTTGGGTGCCGGGACACACCGGTTGGGAACCACTGATCTTAAGTATTATCAAAAAAAGCAAAAGCAACCTGCTCTTCTTGGTTTAAATACCACAAATGATTTAGAAGTTTAGACAATGCTACCCTTGATATGTCTCCATCAAGTTTTACTAGCCCACGGGGCTTGGAGTAGTTGGTAGCGTGTCTACCTTCTATACCGAACGTCGCGGGTTCGGACCCCAGGCAGTCCGATAATTTTATTTAAGGCATATGGATACCAAATGACTTAAATAAAAATGCCTGGACCCCAATATGTATAATACTCATTAACGGATATCGTTTAAAGTCTTAAATGGCCTAAGTTGCCGAAAAGACTGTGTGAATGTGAGCGTGAATGAGAAAAAAGTGTGAATGTTTAAAAAAAAAAAAAAAAAAAAAAAAAAAAAAGTTTTACTAAACTTCAGGACCGTACGAGGTTGAAATTTTATATTAAAATTTTGTACCCTCCTGGAACGTGAAAATAAGCTTTTAAACAAAATCGGCCAAAGAGTGGCTACTAGTACTTTACTGGTGTACTTTTTCAGTTCCCCTTAAGTGGTGTTGCTGAAGTTGGTTAATTAACAGAAAAAAGACGCTATATTTTCAGCAATTTTTATTAATTATCAAGGCAATATTTCCAGATATTTCGGAGACACTATTGGCACTCCTTCTTCAGTGGATTTCACCTCATTACGGTCCTTATGTGGTGAATGAGATGAAATCCACTGAAGAAGGAGAAGCACAGTACACAACTTCCGATTATCGAAGGTAAGAGAATGTTGTGTGCTGTGCAACCAGTCACACCAGATTTTTAAAATAACAATCCTCAAACGCAACGAATTATTATGAAATTTGAACCAGAACTGGAGACAAACGTTTTAATTATTACTATAGAGCAGGGGTGGGCAAAAGCCGGCCCGCGGGCCGGATCCGGCCCTTTTGCTTACTTTATCCGGCCCGTTGAAAAATCCCTTTTATGCGATTTTGTTGAAATCAACAGTATTAGTGTGCGTAGAGTGCATATAAATAATGAAATACAGTATATAAATAATAGAGTATTATAATTTCGAACAGCCGTAACCATATCCCTACTTTTATGTATGCAAGCATACTAGGTCTGTTCGATTATAATCTTTCATTTTTCTTTAAAAATTATGGGACATACTCGTATTTTAGTGGGCACAAATTGTTCGCATGTACACCCAAGTAAGACAATTTATTATTACTATTATCTATTATAATAGACCAGGCTTGGTCCATTGGTGACTTTCCAAGGCTCGATTTAATTATATAATACCATTGGGCCAAGCTTCGGACCAGGCTTGGTCTATTCGTCTTCCCAAGGATCGGTTTAATAATATAATACCATTGGGCCAAGCTTCGGACCAGGCTTGGCCCAATGGCCACTACTCAAGGCTTGGCAAATGACAACTGATGACAACTGGCGCAAGGTTCGGCCAATTGTCAGCATTGGAAATTCCTACCAGGGTATTAACTGTCAAATTTCTTTGTCCAAATGCTTTAAAATGATACTTATAGTGTTTTTGCCAAAAAAATTTCTTGGGCAGGGAAAAAACTCCACCCAAAACATTCGGGTGTGGAAAGCGTACGCGGTATAGACCTCCGGCCCGGGAGACATTTTGAAAATTTCATTTTGGCCCGCGCTTAAAAGTATTTTTAAAAAATTTCTAAAAAAAATAAAATAAACGACTTGGTTATCTAAACCCTTAACGCGTTACGCAGGGCCGGATCTAGGGGGGGGGGGGGGCAGTGGGTGCGTGTGCCCCGGGCGGCAGATTTTAGGGGGCGGCAATTAAAGAAAGATTTACTAAAAAAAAAGGTAAAATTATATGAATTTTGTATAGAAAATTTTAAGGAGAGGGCGGCAAATTAAATTTTGCCCTCCCTAAAAAATCTCCTAGTTCCGGCCCTGGCGTTACGTAATATGTGGACGACTCCTAAAAATAAAAACCATCTGTCAATGAATTTTATTCTTTTCAAGTTTTTTTTTCATATTTGCCGATCCTTTGTTTAAACGTGTATAAATTGTAATAGACGAGAAGTAAAAAACCATCCATGTTGGTCACATCAGATTTTTCCATATATAGCCTACTGTATATTTATTTAATTTCCCGATGAGAAAGATAAAAAAAAATTTTTTTATTAACATAATATTTATCTTTTCAATAAAATCTTGTTTAAACTAATCTTCAAGAGACTTCTTTTTTTTTATTTTCGTTCTTTCTTTATGAAATATAAACTTCTTAAAAGATCTAATCTTTAGATTAATTAATTAAATTAGTATGTAAATGTACATAATATTTTCATCTTTTATACAAACATAATAAGTTTAAGTAAAAACTCGAAAAAAAAATATCAAAACTTTATATTTTCCGGTACTATCAGTACCGCCGGGTTTCGTGATGAGTTTTTATTTTCTTACCTATAAGCTTATATCATATTAATATTAGGTTGATTCATAATTATCCGCCGGCGCGCTTTTTTGATGTCAAAAATTAACTTTTCATTTACTTTTTTTTTAGAAAAATATTCTTCTCTATTCAATTGATGTCGAAAATCATTTTCATATTCGTCATATTATACTTTATCACTACGAGAAATGATGCAAGAGAGCAGTCATTTAGCGATCTCAACGATCTTTTTTGCCAAGGAATAATAAGCAATAAACAATGTTTCGCTTCAAGTCTAGTAATACCAGCTTGGTGGACAATTCAAGAAAAGGTTAACCATCGACAGGGGCGTATATAGAAAATTTTTTCGGGGGGGGGGGGGCCTGAACTCAAAAATCCTTCTGAGGAAAATTTTTTTTTAAGAAACTAAATTTTTTTTCACACAAAATTTTTTGCGGAACATTTTTTCCGTTGCGGAACCAAAGTGTTCCATTCTGTGGAAAATTAATTTTTGACACGCATTTTCATCAATTGAACTGGGAAGAATATTTTTCTGAAAAAAAAGTAAATAAAAAGTTAATTTTTAAAGCGCGCCAATATAAACGTCGGATAATTTTGAATCAACCAAATATATAGAAAGAAAAAGTATTGTACTAGTATATTTATTTAATTTCCCGGGCCGAAAAGAAGTCTTTCATTTTATTTCGGGGGGCTCACTGGTGTTGAGGGCTAAGGGAGCGTACAAGTATTACGTAACGCAATTTTTGAAGATTTTTGACCCCCCCTCCCCCACCCATGTAACGAGCCGTAACGTTTTTCTGGGCCCCCTCCCCTAGACGATACGTAACGCTCAAGTGGCCATTTTTATCTAAAAGTCACAATTATGTTGCGCAAAGTATCGGAAAGTCGCTAAACTACCAGTTACGTAACGCGTTGTTCAACCCCCCTCCTCCCCTTGTAACGCATGGTAATATTTATTTAATGTAAACAAATCGTTAAACAGCCCATGGGCTTGGTGTAGGGATTAGCGTGCTAACCAAGTATACCAAAAATCGCGGGTTCGGACCCCAGACAATCCGATGATATTTTATTTAAGCCATTTGGATACCAAATGCTTGGACCCCCGATATGTATATTAATCAATAACGGATATCGTAAAAGTCTTATAAGGGCCTGAGTTGGCGAAAAGACTGTGAATGTGTCTGTGTGAGTGTGAATGGGAAAAAAGTGTGAGTGTTTTTTTATAGAAAAAAAAATCCTTAAACTGGCACTGGATTGGAATAATGGATCTCACCACAATAGCCTACAGCACGTGCAAATGAAAAGAACGAAAGAATCATGAACGTAGAGCTAATGTCAAAAGAGTGAACTAGTCAAGTGTAAGCCAGCGCCCGAGCTTGGCTGGCGTCTTATAGTAAAGATTAACCAGAATTTTTTATCATACTTGTTTCATTTTTTAAAACACCCTGTACATGAGTGTGCCATAAAGGACTTCTTATTTCTCCCCATACGTATATTAAAATACAATAATGGTTATTTTAAGGGATATGCTTATTTTATTGTTGTTTCACTCTCTGTTTAATGGAGTTCTTTTCTTTTATCTTAACTTTGCCAATGAAAATGAAAGTAATGGTGTCAAAAATTCCTTGGTAATAATAATAGAGTG
Organism: Euborellia annulipes; assembly: GCA_023213315.1. Classification (NCBI taxonomy): domain Eukaryota; kingdom Metazoa; phylum Arthropoda; class Insecta; order Dermaptera; family Anisolabididae; genus Euborellia; species Euborellia annulipes. The sequence goes on from JAKCPI010025026.1 coordinate 66,336, forward strand.
AGACAAATGATAGCAATTTAAATAGCAAAGAACAAAAAAGTTTCTTCTTTGGTCATTAAGAGTTTAGAATTATTTTTTTTACTTTTTTTTATGTTGGTAGAATGAAATATGAAAGTTGTTTTTTTGATGCATTTTATGACACTAAATTTCTTTTGATGTTTCATATCGCCAAGTACCTTTGGTTAAATAAATTTGTCAGTGTCATCAAAAAAGTTTCGGACTATTTTTACTTTCTCTTACCTCTATATAAAGAGAGAAAGTATTCATGTCAAAAATTCGATGTCGAGATTTTGACGGATATACCCGTTTTGAGGTCCCCTGAATCCAAAAAAATGGTTTTCGTAACATGGTTTGTCTGTGTGTCTGTGAACAAAATATCTCAAGAACGGAAAGAGCTAGGAGGTTGAAATTTTATATTTAAGTTAGGAATCCTCCTGGGTCCTGACACGAAGCTTTTGAACAAAATCGGCCAAAAAATACTAGTTCGTCACTGAGTTTCTTTTTAGTTTTTTATTTTTTTATTTTCTCAAAATTCATTCTAACGATTTTGATTAAAATTCAAAAATCAATTATTTTTTAGATGCTCTTTAAAATGAATATTCTCATTTTGCCCTCAAAATTGTTTGAAGCACACTCTACTCTTGTACTTCATAGGAAAGATAGGAGAAATGGTTGCCATGGTAACAAAATATAAATATTTTCTCATACTTATAAATTTTACAACTTGAATTCTAATATATAGGTGGAAACTAAACATATGTCTACACAAAAACCAGTCACACTAGATTTTTTTCCGATACACCTGGATTTTCAATTTCCTGGATGGATGCGGTCTACCAATTTAAGAACAAATTTATTTATCTTTTAAAATTTTTTTTATTTCAAAAACAAAACAAAAGTGTTTCTTTGTTTAGAGTTTCATTGACTTACTTAAAAAGATTTCATTTATTTTCGGATTCCTTTTCTTCTTCTCTTATCCTTATTTATATTTATAAGAAAAGGAAAAAATAAATTTATTCACAGTTTATTGAATGAATCGATTTAAACAATAAACAAAAAAAGAAAGGGGAATTATTTAAGTAAGAGGTAAAAAAAAAGAGACTGACTAACTTAAATTAAAACTCTATTGTTGTTGCCAATCAAGTCAATGGCTGTATAATTATAGAATCGCGGAAGAAGCAGTAGTCTAAAGTAAAACATCCGATTACTTAATAATCTCGATAGTTATCGAGACGTTTCAAGTCAGTTATTATTCCATCCATCTTTAGTCATTCAGTATAGATTATGGTTCCCGGAGTTATAGGGACACCATCATCTACGTGTAAGCACAGCATGCGTAAATTTTGAAGGCTGCAAAAATTTTGTTTCTTTAAAAAAAAAATTTCCGCAGAAAAATTTTTGAGTACAGCCCCCCTTCCCCCCCGAAAAAATTTATATATAGGGCCTACTCCCCTGGTTGTAAGGCGTCAATTACTTCTTTATATTTCTTTACTTCTGCATCGGGGCGCCAAAATCCTAGAACCGGCCCTGGACACCATTCATGTTAAAAATTGAATCATTGTATCAAGCTCTCTCTCGCTTGTTTTGTGAGAATGACTCCGCTTTTGTTGTTTAAAATTCATTTTCCCCCGGGCTTGGTGTAGTTGGTAGCGTGCCTTCCTTCTATACCGAACGTCGCGGGTTCGGACCCAGGCACTCCGATGATTTTAGTGTGAAGGTGAATGAGAAAGAAGTGTGAGTGTTAAAAAAAATTCATTTAATTAAAAAAAAAAAAATTCGAATCAAAGGGGCAACTTCTCTAAAAGAACTATTCTCTGAAATTAGAACAGGGGTCGGCAACCTTTTTCAGACGGCGGGCCATTTTCAAAATAAATTTTTTTATGTGGGCCGCACATTCAAATGTAACAAAACAAAATAAAATTCTTTTTCAATATTTCCAGAGTTTTGAAATAGAAAATGGTTTTTGCTTTTATTTTTCTTTTAGTTGTTTGAAACTTTTGATGCTAAGTATTTTATTTATCTTGATTTTTTAGAGGTCTGAATAGTCTACAAAAAAAATCAGACTGTTCACCTTTGGCGGGCCGCGCAAAAAGTTGCAAAGGGCCGCAGGTTGCCGATCCTTGCATTAGAAAAATAATTGATTGAAATTTTTTTTGGGGGTCCATTGAACGTCTGAACCCATTTTGAAAGGGAAAACTTAACATATTTAATTTATAAAGATTTTTATTGATCATAAGTCAAAGAGTATTCTAATACCCTGGAAAGGCTGGAGATCCTGGGTTTGATTACCGGGGCCGTTTAAATAAACAAACTTGTTAAATTTGTCAAGTCAAACTTCAGGCCACACTCACTTTTCAAACATTTCGATTCTACCGAGGAATGGCCTATTTATAAAGTTCAAACTCAGCATCCTAATGGGAACCATGTACCCTGAACCTCTAACCACGTTGGTGTATTCATATTTGATATCCTCATTATAAGACCTCGAGTGGTTCTTTGGATATGAGCTCAACTTCTCTTTCCAATTTTCCTTTTTACACATAATGAGTCACTTACTTATTTTACGCTCCAGTAAGCAAAGGAATTTCAGTTTCTCCCAACAATCAATATCATCATCATCATAATCATCTAACTACTAAATTAACTGAAATATTCAGTGACTTGTAATATAATTCTAATTAATCTATCTTACTGGAGGTGTTTACAGTGGCGGCTCGTGAGTTTAATGCCCGGGGGGCGCACCACCGGGGGGTCTGGGGGCCCCCAAGAGAACACTAAACCATACACACTAAATCACACTACATACCAATCACACATTCGTTAAACACTTAGAATGCGGTTAAAAAGTTAAGGAACGCCGGCGCGCTGTGCGGCGACTAGCTGATGCTTCGCTCTGCGCATGCTCGGACGGCGTCCCAAAGCTCCCATTCGGCTCAAGCTTACACGCGTCATAGCACCAGCAGCCCCCACCACATCTCTCTCCGTATAACTGCATGTTGATGGATTGGGGCGTTCAGGACAGCGCCCGACGGCTATAAATACGCACTTTTTGCGCTATTTTTGCCTGTTTTTTCCCTATATTTTCGATGTACGCGACTGATAAAACACTTTGGTTAGTTAGATTTATAATTATAATTGAATGGGTGTTTAATTATTTTTTACTTTTTCAAATCTTTAGGAGGGGCGGCGTCCGAGAGTCCCTATGGGCGAGCCGCCACTGGGTGTTTACATTTAAATATTTAAGATGCCATTTTTGTTGTTCCAATTCTCAAATGATCAAAGTTTCTATCTTTCTTAAAGACTGTTTTTATTGTCTGTAAGGAAATTTAATATTTTTTTTATCAATACAACAAACTTTATCAAACGGTTCTTATTTCATATATAGATTGTTTTATTTTTGGTTCACTTAGTCAGGGAGGATTCTTTCCCCTGGAATTTCTAATAAAAAATTCATTTTCTTCAAATATATATTAAATTTTGTAAGAATATATCAATAAGCAAGAATACATTGTCTTTAATGTTGGTATGTTAGCCCTCATTTATCCAGAACTTATGACTCCATCGTGTCCGGAGTGATGTATGATGTGAACCCATCAAGAGTTACTTTATTACTTGACGCATATCAGGGTAAAATCTAGGTTAGACATTACAACCTCTTCGCCTGAATTTATCTTTCTATTACACGTCTATTCACTTTTGAAGTTAAAAAAAATATCAGTAAATTATCGATAAAAAAGTATCGATATCAGTAAGTATCGAGTATTTTTTTCTTTATAATTTTCGGCGTTGTTATATCTTCCACCTGATATAAATAATTTTTAGGTGCCTTTACCAAAACCGAAATGTCGGTTAAAAAACTATTAAAGAAAATTGGCTGCAAGTATGTGCAACACTTCCTTGATAGAATAATAATAGAAAAAAGACGTAGACACTACCGGTTATAGGAAAGGTGCTCAGAAGGGCCCGACCCTCAATTAAAATAGGATAAATCATTATTACTCTTTCCATAATGCGCCATTACCTCTCCAAGTCAAAGATTTCAAGCCTTCCCTTAACAAAATTCCGGGAGCCCACAGTCTTTAATGATCGTAGTATCGCCAGAGTCAAATAATTTATGAAGAATGAAAATATATATATATATATATATATATAGACATATAAATATATATATGAAGAAAACCATGTAGTGAATAACAAAATTAAAGGAAGCTACATGTGATAATTTCATTGTTTTTTATTAATCAAAGAAGATGAACATTTTTTATTAGAATTTTAAAGACTAGAATCATAAAAGTTTAATTTTTTTAAACAATGAAATAATCACATGTAAAAAAAAAGCAAAGATAGTGGGCGGTATATGAAAATAAACACTCATGAAAATAATATTTGAGTAAATAAATAGTTCTATAATTTTAATAGATAGTTAGATACTTCAATAAATCAATGAGAAATAAAAATCATTCGATAATTGGAATTAACAACAAGTATAGGAAGTTCTTATTTATTTGATGACTCCAATAATATTAATAGAAGATATACTAAATAACCTTGACAAATATATATATATATATATATTATCTATAAAATCCGATCATAATGAGATTATTACAGAAGACCATATACCGAGCAAAATAAAGATGAAACAATTTCCTAAGAGATCCAATATACATTTTATCTTAATTATTTACTAATTAGAATAGATACCTAAATAGAAATTGACAGAAAAGTCCTCTATTTTATGCTGAATCAGATACATTTAGATTTTACAAGCTGATTTCATGAAAATGAAAATAAAAATGACACAAACTCTTGCAAATTTGTTTAATTAACTCGAGATTCTTAAGCATTATTATTTAATTGTGTTAATGTTGATAATCGAAGCATTTTTAGAATAAATATTTAAAAAAATCTGGTCTACAACACACAACTTGGGTCAGACCATGTCACGAAAACCACTTTTTTGGATTCAGGGGCATCAAAACGTGTATATCCATCAAAATCGAATTTTCGACATGATTCCAATACTTTCTCTCTATATATATTAACATATATAGTGATAAGAGAAAGTAAAAATAATTTTTTTTTAATAGCTTACTAACCTTACTTGTCACTTTTTCATCAGATTTAACATTAAAATTTACTTATTATATTTATTATAAACGTAAAAACAAGTGAAAATAATTGAATATTTTTCAAGGAATTAAATAAATTCTACCTTTAAAAGTCGAAGTGGCAGCCAGACAGGTCCAGGTCGTCAAATGCAGGAAAATCACTTTGAATTCACAACACACATAAAAATAAAACTAACAAATTATTAAATAATTAAATGAATAACACAAATAAATAAATACTATTAAAATATTAACGAAAAGTTAAAAAGAACCCGGAACCGAGTGACAAATAAAAAAAGCAGGATCGTACCGGCACGAATTGGTCAAGTGCTGTCTAGAGGGGCTGCTAGCGCCACCACACACACACACACACACATTGCCACTCTCTCTCTCTCTCTCTCTCTTTCTCTCACATTCACACACACACACATACGCACCTGTATGTATTCAACATGGTTAAAAAAGTAATTCAACGTTTTGACCTGTATATATCAACTTCCTAATCATAAAAAAAAAAACGAAGTGGATCTTTTATTTGGATCTTCCATTAGAAAGGAAAACATGAGCAAAAAAATAAAAATATAAAAAAATTTCAATATTCTTTGGAGAATCGTAATTATAATATTTGGATTAGGAACCGACTGAATATTCGGTTTCGGCCAGTTTCGGCCAAAAAGTAGCCGAAACTTTCGGCCGGCCGAAACCTGAGTCTGAAAAGATGGGATGAGACTCGCATGTAAAAAAAAGGTCAAATGATTTGCATTTGAGGGAAAAAAAATTTAGTCTCCCTAAAAAAAAGGTAAAATGATTTTCACGGGAGGGGAAAAAATTTTCCGCAGGGCGGAAAAAATTTCAAAAAAAAAAAAAAAAAGTAAAATGATATGAATTTTTTATAGGAAATACAAGTTTCGGTTTCGGTTCCGATTTCGGCCGAAACTAAGATTGAGGCCGAATATTCGGTTTCGGTTTCGGCTGAAAATCTTGTTTCGGTCGGACCCTAATTTGGATAAAGTTAGGCCTAATATGACAATCACACCAGATTTTTTGTGTCGACATATATTTAGTTTTCGATAGTATGGTAAAGATGTAAAATTTATAAATCCAAATGGCATAAATAAGTATGCCTGGAACCCAATAAATATATATTAATAATAACGGTTATCGTTTAAGTCTTAAATGGCTTAAGTTGCCGAAAAGACTGTGGGAATGTGGGTGTGAATGTGAGTGTGAATGGGGAAAAAGTGAGTGTTTAAAAAATTTATTTACATAAAAATAATTATATTTGTTACCAAAGTAACCATTTGTCATATCTTTCCTATGAAGTACAAGACTAAAGTGATCTTCAAAAAATTTCAATGACAAAATGAGAATATACATTTTAAAGAGCATCTAAAAAATAAACGATTTTTGAATTTTAATCAAAATCGTTGAAGCAAATTTAGAGAAAATCGAAAAAAACTGAAAAACTACATCAGTAAAGTACTGGCAATTTTTGGCCGATTTTGTTTAAAAGCTTATTTTCACGCCCTAGTTGGGTGTCTAACTTAATATAAAATTATATAAAATTTCCACCTCCTAGCTCAAATCCTTCATGCTTTAAATTGAACACACACAGACCATGTCGCGAAAACCACTTTGTTGGATTCAGGACCTGAAAACGTGTAAATCCATCAAAATCTCGACATTGAATTTTTGATATGAATCCAATACTTTCTCCCTATATATATTAACATATATATAGAGATAAGAGAAAGTAAAAAGTAAAAAAAAAATTATAGGCCTATTTGAATATTTTTCGTTCGATACCAGCATTCAAGTACTCATATGAGTAAAGTATCTAAAAAAAGTATCGATACTTGCTATCCCCCCTCCTCCTGGTTGTCCCACTAAAATTACCTAATCAATCATCACCGGGAGAGGAAAGAAAATTAAATTATCCTAATCTCTTCCATTTACAAATTATCTAAATGAAGGCATTTAGGTTGTTCGATTCCGGATTAAATAGAAATCTCTCTGTCTGTCTGAACCATTCATTTAAAAATAAATATACGCCAGGAGGCAATAGGAGAGAAAATGTTCTATTAATTAAACCGTGTTTCTGCTTTCTGTAATGAATAATTATCCCATTTATAATTTATTCATCTTCCTTGATATTTAGTTTTTCTTCTCAAATTTAGTTATAAATATAGGCTAATTAAATTATCAGAATTTTTGTTTGAAAATAGTTTGAGGTTTTTTTTAATAACATCAGCAGTGGTTTCCAAAGATATATTGTATTTTCCTTGGTTGGAGATTGTGTATATTAGGCCTATTGATGCTAAGTAGGCAGCCAGGTTGAGAAATAAAAAACTATTTTATTTCAGTATGCTCGCCGACGTTTCGCCCACTTCTTCAGGACTGAACAGGTGTCTACCTAAGATAAAGGTAGTCCTTCCGTTGGAAAGCGATTTGCCCAAGCAAGCACAAACTCATCTCGTAAATTATTTTTTATTTTGTCACATAAATACATAATTTTTTTTTTTTTTTTTTTTTTTTTTTTTTTTTGGAATGGGTGCATAAGGTCCGAAGACCTATAATGACCAATAGTCACATGCAGCCAGGAAGAAAATAAAAACTCTATTTATATATGAAAAATATGAATATACTCTTTGAAGGCTGAAGATGGCAGGGTTGATCCCAGCCGAAACGTTCCTAATAAAGAGTATTCGTTACTGAATAGAGGCTCTATTATTTGGCTGCATCCTCTTTCCATTAAACATATCAGCTACAGCCACGTTCTATTATTCTATTCAGAAAATAAAAACAAAAGGAGAAGCATAAAGGGGAAACTCAACTGCGGGAACTGAGAAGATGCCTGTTGAGGTTAGACTTGAAAGTCTGAAGATTGTAGGTTTTGGGGAAGATAGACGCAGGGAGCTTGTTCCAATCACGGGAGGTCATGGGGACAAAGGAAGAATGAAATTGATTTGTTCTGTTAGTCGTGATCTGAACAGCATAGGGATGCTGGGAAGATGCCTCTCTTGTGTTCCGTGAATATGTTGCATTGGGTGGGATAAGTGATTTTAATTCGGCAGAGCATTGACCATGGTAATACCTGTAGAAGAGAGATAGTGCAGATACTAAAACTTTCTCCTAAAACTAAATCTAGGCTAAAATTCTCACCGAGATATACTCCACATCAGCGTTCTCCAAACTATGAGGCGCGCTATAGGGAGGCGCGGACTAGTTTAAAGGGAGGCGCGAATATTAGCAACAATGAGCAATTTTTCAAATGATTGCTAAACTTTTATAAATAAAATAGCCGGGGGGCCTGGCAACGGAGAAGAGCAACAGTCACCAGAATCGTTGCGGTTAAGTGATGCCGAGCGCGGCGAAAGTTTGGGATTGGTGACTCCGAGCAATCAGCGTGTGGAACGCCCCCCGGTAGCCATCGGTACTTGTAATTAAAAATTATACAAATAAAGAAATAACCACTAAATGGCCTATGTAGCCGAAAAGGGTTTAAAAAAAAAATAAAATAAAATAAAAAATAAATAAAGAAATACTGTATTTTTTATTAAGTTATGGAAAGTGGGGAAGGGTTTACGAGAAACATATTTATAATTAGAAATTTTTAATTTTTTTAAAATTTTTACGAGAGGTTTCACAGGTTTTTGAATGATAGAAACATTTAGATTTCTAGCTCTATAGGCTATAGCTTATTTATTTTATTATTTTTTTTTTTTGTTGCCTTAGTTTATACTAATAAATTTTTTAGAAATGAAAATTTTTGTGTTTGTATAATATAAATATTATAAAATGAGGGAGGGGAGGGGGATGTTATACTATTAAATATTTTTAAGGGAGGCGTGATAACAATAAGTTTAGAAACCACTGCTCTTCATATTGAAAAAAACTCCATGAAAATTTACAAAGATTACAAATAAATTAAATCTCTGTCTGAAAAAATATAATTTCATTTGAATGTGAGAGATTTAATTTAAAACGCATTAACTCCAAAACTACTTGACGGATTTTCATTCAATTTTTGTTGTTATTTTAGGTTGGATCTTATTTTTGGTCAAACTAATTTAACACGTCTAAAACTAAAAAATTAATTAATTTCTATTGATTAGAACTAATTTTGTCTTAAGCAAAATTAAAAAGTAAAAAGAGTAATGAAATTTTTCTTTGAATTTCAACATTCGATCTGGGATCGACCACAGGACATTCCCAAGTTGAGATCATCTGGGATTTAACTAACTGCTCTCTCTTCTTCTTCGATCGGATGACCCCAAAAAATAAAAAAAACTTTTAAACCCTTTGATTTATTCAAGTTGAGATGCCTAAGAGGGCTTTAAATTCCAAAAGAGAGAGTTTGCTTTTAAAAATAAATTAAACAGTTTATATTATAAAAAAAAAATCATACAAAGTTTGTATGGTCACGCAATGAATAATCTATTGATATTTTTCTATAAATTTTAGGCCAACCTCAAGAAGGAATGTTAGATTGGTTTTTATTTAAATTATAAAAGAAATTTAAATATCTGGTGTGACAAGCACAGCACACAACTTTCTATTACCTTCGGTACTTGAAAGTGTCTGTGCTTGTCACACCAGATTTTTTGTGTCGACATGGCAACCATTTCTCCTATCTTTCCTATGAAGCATAAGAGTAAAGAGGTCTTCAGAAGATTTCAATGACAAAATGAGAATATATATTTCAAATAGCTGAAAAATAATTGATTTATGAATTTTTTTAAATCGTTGGAGCGAATTTTGAGAAAATCGAAAAAAACTGAAAAAGTGCATCAGTAAAGTATTAGTACTCTTTGGTCGATTTTGTTCAAAAGCTTCGTGTCCCATGCGGGGGGGGCAGGGGCGGCGCGTCCATTAGGCAAACTAGGCGGCCGCCTAGGGCGGCAACCTGGAGAGGGCGGCAAAAATGTCAAAATAAAAAAAAAATTTTGGTTCCGCAAGTGGTACTCGAAAAGATTAGGTTCCACGGACGACAAAAATTTTGTGTCTCTTAAAAAAAAGGTAAAAAATTTTTTCTGACGAGGAAAAATTTTGGTTCCGCGCAAGAGGAAATGTTCCGCCGGCGGCAAAAATTTCGTCTCTCTAAAAAAAAGGTAAGAGAAAATGTTCCGCGGGCGGCACACGGGAAAAAATTTTGGTTCCGCAAAAAAAAAATTTTTTCGCAGAAAAATTTTTGAGATGGGAAAATTTTAAGGAGGGGGCGGCAAATTAAATTTTTAAAGTTTTTTTTTGGGGGGGGCGCAAAAAAATATCTTGCCTAGGGCGGCAGAATAGCTTGCGCCGGCCCTGGGGGGGGGGGGTCTAAATTAAATATGAAATTTCAACTTTCTAGCTCTTTTCGTTCTTGAGATATTTTGTTCACAGACACACAGAAAGAGCATGTCGCTAAAACTTCTTTATTGGATTCAGGCGACCTCAAAACATCGAATCGAATTTTTGACATGAATCCAATACTTTCTCTCTATATATATTAACCTATTTAGAGGTAAGCGAAAGTAAAAAAAAAAATTACTTTCCTTCCACACATTTGATTAAATATATGCTGGATTTTCTCTCCCACATAAAAAGATGAATTGCAAGTTCTGGAAATGTATGATTGTCGAGAGGGGAGCAGGGGACCAGCACAATTTAAAATTTAACCATAAATTTCTACTGAAAAAAAATTAAATTATTTTTACATAAGCTTATAATAAAGAAACAAGTGTTTTGAACTGCCAAAACCATTTTAGTAAATTATTTTTAAAATATTCCTTCAACTCTAATTAATTTAGGAATTAAAAAGGATAGGAGGAAATATATTTTATAATAAATATTCAGTCCCGAGACACAGCCCTCGGAGGGCTTGAAACTAGGATTTATATAAAAACCAACTGTTTGAAAAACAGGTTTTCTGTTTCGAACTTTTTTATGGAATTTTTTCTTATAGAAATGTCTAGAACATCTGATAGAAATTTTTAATTAAAAAAAAAAAAAAAAATTATTAAATTTTAAATAATCGAATCATCCTAAACTTTGACCAATAAAATCAGTTTATATCAAAAATAAAAAAAAATAAAAAAATACGAAAGATTAAACTTAAAAGTTTTAAAATTCGATTTTAAAAAATCGAATCATCCTACTCGAAATGAATTCTTTTAAGAAATATCTTTAAAAATTAATTTTAATTCCTTAGATCCGCCACTATATATTACAGTTATTTGATAGTTCGTAGCACAATGATCCCTCTCGTACTAGGAATCAGGAGTTTATATCCTGTTTCAAACGACAAAATGTTATTTTTAAAAGAGATATTCTGCCTAATTTTCCAAGATGTGATGTTGATAAAAGTTGACAGATAAAAACGTGTATGAAAAGTTGGAAAAAAAAAAAAACAAAATGTTACGTTATATATATAAGGAATGAAGAGAAACTTATTCTTTTTTAAATTCAATCTCTATTTATTATTATTTTTATTTATCATCACAATCGAGAAATTAACACAACACAAAACAAAACAGAACAACATACAAACATACAACATACGTCTTCTTTTTTTTTTATATTTTTTTAATATAATAATCGGTTAGGTTGTCGTCTTGTTCGTGCAGATCGTCTAGGTTCAGAAAACGGTTCGGGCGTCCTAGTGGGCGTGATTGCAGGTTCGCTCTGTTGATTTGGATTAATAATTTCTGATTCACTTTGTACCTCATTATCTTGAGGAAATCTGTAAAATCCATCTTTATTCTCATTTTCATTTGATTCCCGCATCCGAGGTAAAAGTTGATCAATATGGCGAACTAAAACTTTAGTTTTGATCTCAATTAAATAAGTGAGTGGTGCAGTCCTTTTAAGAACAACACCGGCTACCCATTTCTTCGCATCTCTAAAATCTCTTGCCCACACATTTTCTCCCGGTGTAAAATACCTTATTTTCTGAGTAGAGAGTGCTTGTTTCTCTTGAGACAATTGCACCTTCATTTCTGGTTGATGTCTTAAAATATCTAAAGGTAGTTTTGTTCTATGTCCCAATAACAGTGATGATGGCGATACCCCAGTGGTACTATGTGGAGTATTTCGATAGGATAACAAAAATCTGTTAATCCTATACATCAATCTGTTTCTTGTCAGCTTTTCTTTACCCAATAATTCTTTGAATGTCCTCACAAAACGCTCAGCCTCTCCATTGGAACGCGGATGATATGGACTAATTCTTATGTGATTGATATTTAGTGAATGGCAAAATTTAGAAAATTCTTCACTACAAAATTGTGGTCCATTATCGGACACAATTTGTGAAGGAATTCCAAAACGAGCTATTAAACTTAAAAGAGCATGTACTGTATTTTCAGATGAAATTGATGGCATTGAAATTACTTCTGGCCATTTTGAGCGAGCGTCAACGACAATCAGCCAATAGGATCCTTGTACAGGACCTGCGAAATCGATGTGCAATCTGTCCCACGATTTTGCAGGAAATTCCCAAGGATGCACTGGTGCTCCAGGCGGTTGTGGACGGACACTTTGACAGTGATTACAAGTTTTAACCATTTTTTCAATTTCATCATCTAAATGAGGCCACCAAACTGAATATCTAGCCAAATTTTTCATTCGACTTATACCTATGTGCCCTTGATGAAGCTCATTCAATATTTTTTCTTGTAACATTTTAGGGATTATCATTCTTTGACCCCAAAAAATTATTCCGTTTTCTAGAGCCAATTCTTCTTTTCTTAAATAAAATTGTTTAATCTCTTCACTAATTTTCTCTGGCCAATTACTTTGTAAACATCTAGCTATAAAAGACAAGCACTTGTCTTTATTTGTATAATCTCTTAACACTTTATTAGAAAGTAAATTACTATATTCTTCTTCAATATCAAAAACATCATAATCATCTTCGCAATTCTTTTTAATTGGCAGCCTAGATAACGCATCGGCATTAGCATGCTGAGAAGTAGGTTTATATTTCAATTTATAATTAAATTTCATCAAAATTAAAGCCCATCTCTGAATTCGAGAAGAAGTTCTTTCAGGAATTGGATTTTCCTCCCCAAATAACACTAATAATGGCTTATGATCGGTATTTAGAATAAATTCTCGTCCATATAAATATTGTTTGAACTTAGTAACTCCAAATATAATTGAAAATGCTTCCTTTTCAATTTGCGCATAATTGATTTGTGCCTTCGATAACGACCTTGAAGCATAGGCTATAGGCTTCTCAGAACCATCAGGAAAAATATGGTATATCGTAGCTCCAACTCCATATTTACTAGCATCAGTAGATAAACCTATAGGTAAATTTTCATCAAAATGGCACAAAACAGGAGGTTTAGAAAGATATTTCTTCAATTTATTCATAGCATCATTTTGAGATTTTCCCCAATTCCATCTAATATTCTTTTTAAGCAAATTATTTAGGGGAACACAAATGGTTGAAAGATCTTTTATAAATTTGTTATAATAATTAACTAATCCCAAAAAAGCTTTTAATTCAGTAACATTCGAAGGAAGAGGAGAATTTAAAATTGCATTTACTTTTTCTTTAGTAGTATGTACACCTTTTCCATCAATAATATATCCTAGATAACTCACTGATGATTCACAAAATTTACATTTATCAAGTCCCAATTTAATACCAACTTCTCGGAATTTCTGAAATACATTTTTTAATCTTACTTTATGTTCTTCTATACTCTTACTAGCCACTAGAACGTCATCTAAATAACAAATTACTCCAGGCAAATCTGCTAGTATATTTTCCATAACTCTTTGAAAAATAGCTGGAGCCGAAGCAATTCCAAAAGGCAATCTCAAATACCGATATAATCCAAATTTAGTATTAATTACCAACTTTTGTTTCGCATCATCATCTAATTCAATTTGGTGATAAGCTTCAGCAAGATCAAGAGTTGAAAAATAATTACAATGACCTATCTTCGCTAATAAATTCTCAATTTTAGGAATCGGAAATTGTTCAATATCTAAAATCCTATTTATTGTTACTTTGAAGTCTGCACAAATCCTAATTTTCCCAGTAGATTTCTTTTCAACAATAACAATAGGAGAAGCGAATTCTGAAATATCCCTTTCAATTTTTTCTATAACCCCTCTTTTTTCTAAGCGATTTAATTCCATCTTCACCTTATTCTCAATTGCAAAAGGTATTGATCTTGCAGGCCAAAATTTTTTAATGAAATTTTTGCAATTCAAAGAAATTTTTGCTTTCGCACCTTTAATACAACCTAAATTTTCATCAAAGAGATCGTTAAATTCCAATAATAAAGATCTTATTATTTTATCTTCATTTCCTACGTTTGAAATCTTGTTAATTTCGTTTATCCCATTAATATTTATCCCTAATCTCTCTATCCATCGTCTGCCCAATAAAGAAGTTTTCGAATTTTCAATCACATAAAATTTCATGTCTTTAAAATCTTTATCTTTATAAAAAACATTACACGTTCCCATTCCTAACAATTTTATCCGGTGACCGCTATAAGATTTTAATTTAATTTCAGATTCTGAAAGAGAAGGAGATCCTATTCTTTTCCAATTTTCATAATCAATTATAGTTTCTCCTGAACCAGTATCTACTTCTAACTCAATTTCTTTTCCATCACAATTTAATTTAATTAAATATTTCGGCATCGATATATTATTTACACTATAAACATTTCCTAATTCTTCAACAATATTTTCGATTTCACTTTCTTCCGAATCGGTATACTCATTATTTTTTATTTCCTTTGAATTTAAATTTTTAAAAGTGCAAGCAGGAGAAATATGGCCCCTTTTATTGCAAGAAAAACACTTCGCGTTCTTAAAAAAACAATCGTAAGCCTTGTGATTATTAATTTTACCACAATGATCGCATTTATTATTTAAATTTTTCCTTTCTTTATTATTAACATTTTTAATCTTATTAATATCTAATTCTGATTTGGTACTAATCACTTTCTCATTTTTAATAAAATCCGATGTTTTAACAGCACATTCAAAAGTATGCGCCAAATTTGAAGCTTTCTCTAAAGTTAAATTCTTTTCTTGCAATAATAATTTTTGTAAATCAAAATTTTTTATTCCACAAACAAATTGATCACGTAACCGAATACCTACAGGATCCGAAACGTCTTTTTCAAAATTACATAACAAAACTTGTCTCTTTAAATCTGCCAAAAAATCTGTAGTGGACTCACCTTCTTTTTGAGTCCTCAGAAAAAATTTATAGCGCTCACCAATTTCTAAACGTTGAGGATTAACTATAGATGCAATCCTTTTTGCTATTTCATTAAATGATACTGCTCTACCATCCTTAGGATATGCATCCAAATATTTATTATATAAATCAATTCCAGTTGCTTGAAGTAAAATCCCTTTGCATTGATTTTGATTCTCTGATGAATTTACAATTTTATTTGCAAATAAATAATCTTCAACCCTTTGAACAAATCGGCCCCAAGTCTCTTTACTTGGATCAAATTTCTCCAACTTCATTGACATTTTCCTCGTCGCCAAATATGTTACGTTATATATATAAGGAATGAAGAGAAACTTATTCTTTTTTAAATTCAATCTCTATTTATTATTATTTTTATTTATCATCACAATCGAGAAATTAACACAACACAAAACAAAACAGAACAACATACAAACATACAACACAAAATTAGAATGAAAATAACAGTTTTATAATAATTGTAGTAGCAATACATTAAGATTAATTTAAATATTTAATATTTGAAGCAACTAATTTGGGACATAATCTTTTTATTTTTATTCGTCTTTTTGGAAAGTGAATAGTTTTTTTTTTTTTTTTTTTTTTTTTTTTTTTAGGAGTATACGTGAATGTCAAACTGAGCTCACAATTTATTTTTTAAAAATAAATAGTGTTATTCAATTTTTGTGGTGAGGAGAAAATAAAAAGTCATCTTTTTAATAGCGCACTCTACGTGTTTCCTATTTATTAACTCGTTTGTTGTTTTTTTTTTTTTTTATCGTAATTCAATTGTTTTTTTTATCCAACCCTCTAGAGATTAATTCTTAAATAAAAAAAGGAGCATTTTATGAATTATTATATGAACAAACATTTCAACGATTCGTTTTTGTTTTTGTTTTTTATTTATTGCGATTTGCTAATAACATGTGTTGTTGATTTTTTTGTAATAATAGACTACATATAAAAATGAGATTATTATGAAATTATCGATATTTTTTCACTTTTGTAGAATGTTCTCTAAATTACTATTTCTTTTATAATACGCTCCAAAAAACAAACAAAAGGGCATCTACATCTTAGGGGTGTATTATTATTATTATTATACTAGCTGCGCAGCACGCCTTCGTGTTATCAATTGGTGTGCGTTAAGCCCAACCTGCTTAAAGCTAGAAAAAACATGCAATATTCCTCTTTGGTTATTTCAACTTCCATGAGTGTTAAAAAATATTATCATTATTCATAACTGTTCTAAACAGAATATGCCAATTAAATCTATAAATGAATTTAACCGATCATTAGCATAATTAGAATGGAAACATTTGTTTAATACCAAACACACACACACACACACACACATATAACAAAATTATATGGTATTATAATAATTCCAATTTTCATTGTGAAATTAAATTTTAAAATAAGTTAAAATCAATAAATTACTTTACAAAATCTACTGTTAAAAAAGTAATTGTCCAAAGCGGGGATTGGGACCTAACTCTGTCCTTTCTAAGCTTTTCATAATAACTTTATTTAAATCACTAAATTCGTTCTATTTGCTATCCTTTAAGGTTGTTCGGACATTAAAGCACTTTGTTAGATTGAAAGCTAATTTTTTAATATGTTATTAATCACTATCACATACGTATAAAATAAAATTTTGAAGCAGATCTGACGCAGGGTTATCGTGTAATTAATTTTTAAAAAATTGAAATTTAACATGTAGTCTATGGGGAATATCGACGAAACACACACATATCGAATTATATAGCCACCTCTGCAATAGGTAAAAAAAAAACAAAAAACTTACATTTTTATCAATTCACTTCCGAGAAATACGTTAAAGTTAAACATAAAATCAAAAGTTTCTGCCCAACCCTTTTAAAGATATTTTAACAAGAAAGTCAAAAAATTTTCCAAAATGACAGTCTCCAATATTTAAAAATGAGACTCAGACCATTGTGGCAACGTCGCATAAAATAATACTCATTTCTCGCTGTCAGTTACTTTTTTTTCCATTTTACGATATTTTTTCTCGCAAATCGTCCATTGTGTTTAAACTGATTTGCATTAATCATTGTAATATATTAAATAAAATAAAATTCAAGGTTTTTAAGATTTAAAATAGATAGCTGATAAATGCAATGTTGCCAGATCTATATTACGTGAAAAACTGCTCAAGTCAAAAGTCATTCATTATTATTTTTGGTAATTAAATTATTAACTTAATACAATTATAAATTCTGATTAAAATTTTTTTTAATAATTCTCTTTTTAAAAGATCATTTTCTTGGCTAGTATAAAAATAATAATTTTCGAATGTCTCTTGGTCACTTTTTTTTTTTAAATGTCTCTAAATGTAGAAGAAAGTTCATATTTATAAAACCCCCAAGGGTAAAAAAAAGAAGAAATTGAAGAGGATGAGAAATTACTAAACTTTTGACCAGTGATGGTTTTTGAATTAAATTCTAATATCTCTCTCTCTCTCTCTCTCTCTCTGCTGTCTCAAATTAAAATTCCATCTGCGATCACATACATTACGAATGTATCACTAATATCTAGGGTTATGTAAAATTAAATTTTAGATAACTTTTGTGTTTTATATATCAATTTATATTTTCTTCTTTTTACAAGAAGTTTTCTATTAGTAATTAATTATTTTTATAGAATATTTCACATTGAATTCCCTAAGGAATGAAATCTATTATTTTAATTATTTTTCTCATTTAATTGTATTCTATTGACTTTTAGTAATTTTGTTTGCATCATTAATACATAATAACTCCTATGGGGAAAAAAATTAATTAATTTATTCCCAATAGGAAAAGTATAAATATTGAAGCCTTAAATTGTTTGACTAGCACGTATTAAAAAAATTTAATTATTTAGTAGAGAGGGGCTAATAAGCCCTATGTACAGTGAGGGACAAAATTAAGTCCCACCCATGCATTTTCTACTTGTGATTATTTCATTGTTATAAAAAAAATATATAGGCCTACTAGTCGCAAAGCCCGCCTTCGGCGGGCTTTCCGCCTAGCCAGGGGGCTGCGCCCCTGGACCCCTTGCTCGCCTTCGGCGAGCAAGTTTATTCCCAATTTGGGATATTTCTTGTTGCAATGCAAGTGTTAAGATGTTAAGGAAGGATCTTATATTCAAGCGAGGCGAGGGTACCTATTGGGAACAGCACAAAAGGGGTCTGTTTATGACTGTTTAAAGGGTCAGTCACCTCTCTTCGTTTTTCAACTGCTGCGTAGCCCCCACCCCCAGCCCATAGTCAGGTAGGAAGCTGGTTCACACAGCATAAAGGACGCTCTCTAATTTCTAGCCAATTTGTTGATTTTGTGTTCCCATATTGAAGAAATTTGATTATAATTAATTTTCCAAAACATTTAAGAGATTCAAATTATTACTACGTTACTCCCAGAGCCATATACTATATGTATACTTAATTTCAAATGGATTCATTGAAAATTGTGGATTTCTATAGAACATATACATACATATTTACATACATACATACATTTTTCCCATTTCATTTTTATATATATAGATAGATAGATGGAGGGGGAAGGAGGTATAGCGGGGGGACCTCAGTTTGTTTTTCCATGCGTTTGAGACGAATAGAAAAAATATTTTTTGCCTCCGTAATATATTTTTAATTCAAAATGAATGAGCATTTAAGGCAATGAGCGAGATATTTGGTGATGATTTAATACGTTTAATTAACAAACGTGCCAAGGAAATACGTTTAATTGATAAACGTGAATTTTAATGGTTAAATGTAGGACAGTTGATAAAATAAAGATGGAGAAAGTGAATGTGGTGATTTTAGCATATTAACTTTTGATAATTAGTCCTTAAAAGGACTTTTTTTAAGCAGCATAATTTTTGTAAGAAAGAAAGTTGGTAAAAAAATGGTGTTAGCCCTGAAAAGGGCTTTTGTTTTCTTGAAGAATTTGTTATTTGCTTGAAGATATCTCTTGCGCTGACTTGTAGGCTTGTAACATGACTTGATCTTCACTGTGTCTTGGTCCCATATGAAGGGTGAGACACTGGCTCGGTTGTATTTATAACTTTCGGCTAGAATCACGTGATCACGTGATTGGCTGAGGCAGTCTCGGTGCAAATTGTGAATGGAGGGGGAAGGAGGTATAGCGGGGGGGACCTCAGTTTGTTTTTCCATGCGTTTGAGACGAATAGAAAAAATATTTTTTGCCTCCGTAATATATTTTTAATTCAAAATGAATGAGCATTTAAGGCAATGAGCGAGATATTTGGAGGTGATTTAATACGTTTAATTAACAAACGTGCCAAGGAAATACGTTTAATTGATAAACGTGAATTTTAATGGTTAAATGTAGGACAGTTGATAAAATAAAGATGGAGAAAGTGAATGTGGTGATTTTAGCATATTAACTTTTGATAATTAGTCCTTAAAAGGACTTTTTTTAAGGAGCATAATTTTTGTAGAGAATATCTCTTAAACGGTAGTTAAATTCTTGGTTAAATAAAGATGTTGGTTTTAATTTTTCATATATCTATATACATATATTTATTTATTTCAGAGTATAAGAAGCCTCTTATACTCTGAAATAAATAAATATATGTATATATATATATGAAAAATTAAAACCAACATCTTTTATTTAACCAAGAATTTAACTACCGTTTAAGAGATTACAATCTATAAGACTGGTTCACACTGAAAATATTAATATTTTGTAAGAAGGAAAGGTGGTAAAAAAAAATGGTGTTAGCCCTGAAAAGGGCTTTTGTTTTCTTGAAGAATTTGTTCTTTGCTTGAAGATATCTCTTGCGCTGACTTGTAGGCTTGTAACATATTTCATCTGACTTATTTTTGTTAAAAGCAAAGAATATAAAGAGCCCTGAAAAGGGCTTTTGTTTTCTTGAAGTGATCTCTTGCGCTGGCTTGTAGTGTTGTATTTCTTCTGACTTGATCTTCCCTGTGTCTTGGTCCCAAATGAATAGTGAGACAGTGCCTGATTGATTGATTGATTGATTGATTGAAATGTATTTATTTTGAAAATTTTACAATAAAATAAATAAAAATTTGGGGGCTTACAATGATCAGGGGAGGGATACTAATTCTAAAACTTAAAACTAACATCACAGATAAAACATCCCTAAAATCCTAATACAATTTGTAAGTTTTTGTGGTTTCAGTGTTGCCACTTTGACCACTAATGTGCGGGGAGGGTTCGGCTTTTTTATTGGGGCGCTGAAAAGGGAAAAATTTGGAAAAAAAAAACCCCTTTTTTTTGCGGTCGTGTGACCATTTGGGGGGGGAGGGGGAGGATGGGGGATGAGGGTGTGGTGGGATTTACGAGAGAGTCGCGAGGCTCGGATCGGTGATCCTTGCAACGCGGTTTTTCCCGTATGGTTTGGATTTGGCGTCGCTGGCGATTTTCTTGATGGCGTCGTGTTGGTGATTCTTCATTCTTGAGATGAAGCGGGTGTTGAGATCCTCGATGACGGTGTCGATGCTGTCTATTCCTAGTCCGACTAGGATCTCTTCGTTGGAGACATGGGCCTCTCTCGGTGGGGCGGCGATGGTGCGAAGGGCCTTCCGGTCCGCCACGAGTATTTTTTCGATGTTGCTCGCTGCTGCTGTGTGCCATGCGATTGACCCATATGTGAGAATGGGTCGGGTGATGGCCCTGTGTAGCAGTATTTTTGAGTCAATGTCGAGTGGACTTCTTTGACTCAGTAGTGGCCTGAGAAGATTTGTGGATGATCTCCCAAGGGCTGCTTTCTTCTTGCAGTGCGTCTTCCAGTTGAGGTTTTGGTCCAACCAGACGCCGAGATAGCGGGCGCTTGTGGACCACTGAATCTGCTCACCGTCGACGGCTAACCGGAGTGCTTTTTTATTTTTTGTTTTGGCACGGAACCAAATTGCTTCGGTTTTGGTTGCGTTGAGCTGAAGGCGCCATGTTTTGAGGTACTCACTCGTAGACTGGAGATGTTCATTGAGGAGCCTCACGGTGTGTTTTGGGTTGCTTTTTGCAGCAATGAATGCGGTGTCGTCGGCGTACTGGGCCAGGAATACTCCTTCTTGTGTTGGAATATCTGCGACGAAGCAGTTGAAGAGGTGCGGAGATATTTTGGAGCCTTGGGGGACCCCAGCGCGCATGGGCCTTGGTGATGATCTTGAGGAGCCCACGCGTACTCGAAAGCTGCGGTCCTCTAGGAAGCTGGCGATGACTCGAAGTAGGCGGCGGTTGATGCCTTGCTCTGCCAGTTTGTGGCAGAGCCCAGCGTGCCAGACCTGGTCAAAGGCTTTGGCCAGGTCCAGCATCACTAGCACGGGTCTGTATCCGGCGGTGATTTTTGACTGGATGTGATCCACGACTCGTGCCAGTTGTTGCGTAGCGGCAATATTCTTCCTGAACCCGAACTGGTGCTCTGGCAGGATCTTCAGCCTCTCGATTTCTTGGTGGAGCCATTTGAGAATAAATGACTCCGCTATCTTTGCAATCGCTGAGAGGAGGCTGATGGGTCGGTATGAAGCAGGGAGTCTTGGATTTTTCCCTGGTTTCGGTAAGGCAAAGACAGTGCCTGTCTATGCCGGTTGTATTTATAACTTTCGGCTAGAATCACGTGATTGGCTGAGGCAGTTGGGTAGCTCCTCCCACCGCCCTAGTGGTATTTTTTGGAAAGCTGGCTCTCAGAGCTACTAATCACCTCTCTATTTTGCCAGCCAACTTGTTGATTTTGTGTTCCCATATTGAAGAAATTTGATTATAATTAATTTTCCAAAATATTTAAGAGATTCAAACATATACAATCATATTTACATACATAAATACATTTTTTTTTTTATTTAAATAAAAAAAAAAAAACAGGAAAAGGAAGGAGATTAATAATAAAACCAAAGGAAAGTAGATAAATTAAAATTAGAGAAAGTGAATGTGGTGATTTTAGCATATTAACTTTTGATAATTAGTCCTTAAAAGGACTTTTTTTAAGCAGCATAATTTTTGTAAGAAAGAAAGTTGATTTAAAAAAATGGTGGGGCAAGTTATTTGGAGATGATTTAATACGTTTGGTTAACAAACGTGCCAAGGAAATACGTTTAATTGATAAACGTGAATTTTAATGGTTAAATGTAGGAAAGTTGATAAAATAAAGATGGAGAAAGTGAATGTGGTGATTTTAGCATATTAACTTTTGATAATTAGTCCTTAAAAGGACTTTTTTTAAGGAGCATAATTTTTGTAAGAAAGAAAGGTGGTAAAAAAAATGGTGTTAGCCCTGAAAAGGGCTTTTGTTTTCTTGAAGAATTTGTTATTTGCTTGAAGATATCTCTTGCGCTGACTTGTAGGCTTGTAACATGACTTGATCTTCACTGTGTCTTGGTCACATATGAAGGGTGAGACACTGGCTCGGTTGTATTTATAACTTTCGGCTAGAATCACGTGATCACGTGATTGGCTGAGGCAGTCTCGGTGCAAATTGTGAATGGAGGGGGAAGGAGGTATAGCGGGGGGACCTCAGTTTGTTTTTTCATGCGTTTGAGACGAATAGAAAAAATATTTTTTGCCTCCGTAATATATTTTTAATTCAAAATGAATGAGCATTTAAGGCAATGAGCGAGATATTTGGAGATGATTTAATACGTTTAATTAACAAACGTGCCAAGGAAATACGTTTAATTGATAAACGTGAATTTTAATGGTTAAATGTAGGACAGTTGATAAAATAAAGATGGAGAAAGTGAATGTGGTGATTTTAGCATATTAACTTTTGATAATTAGTCCTTAAAAGGACTTTTTTTAAGGAGCATAATTTTTGTAAGAAGGAAAGGTGGTAAAAAAAATGGTGGGGCGAGATATTTGGAGATGATTTAATACGTTTAATTAACAAACGTGCCAAGGAAATACGTTTAATTGATAAACGTGAATTTTAATGGTTAAATGTAGGACAGTTGATAAAATAAAGATGGAGAAAGTGAATGTGGTGATTTTAGCATATTAACTTTTGATAATTAGTCCTTAAAAGGACTTTTTTTAAGGAGCATAATTTTTGTAAGAAGGAAAGGTGGTAAAAAAAAATGGTGTTAGCCCTGAAAAGGGCTTTTGTTTTCTTGAAGAATTTGTTCTTTGCTTGAAGATATCTCTTGCGCTGGCTTGTAGGCTTGTAACATGACTTGAGCTTCACTGTGTCTTGGTCCCATATGAAGGGTGAGACACTGGCTCGGTTGTATTTATAACTTTCGGCTAGAATCACGTGATTGGCTGAGGCAGTTGGGTAGCTCCTCCCACCGCCCTAGTGGTATTTTTGGAAAGCTGGCTCTCAGAGCTACTAATCACCTCTCTATTTTGCCAGCCAACTTGTTGATTTTGTGTTCCCATATTGAAGAAATTTGATTATAATTAATTTTCCAAAAAATTTAAGAGATTCAAATTATTACTACGTTACTTCCAGAACCATATATTATATGTGTACTTAATTTCAAATGGATTCATTGAAAATTGTGGATTTCTATAAAACATATACATACATATTTACATACATACATACATTTTTTCCATTTCATTTTTATATATATAGATATAGGTCTATATTTTTTGAATGGAAACTTTCATGGTTCAAACTTACAATATTTTCAATAAAGATTTTCATTATCTTTTATAAAAACAATGAATTAATCTCAAGTAGAAAACGCATCGGTGGTATTGTCCCTCACTGTTCATGGACTTAAAAAAAAATAAATTAAAAAAAAAAACAAAAAAAAAAACAGCCAATTACTGAATTTTTTTTTTTGTAGTATTATGTTCAGATATTCGGAAATAATAAATTAATACATTAATTGGAAATCATTTTGAGATCTGGCGACTGATATTACTATTTTTAACAGTTTCGGCCCGTCTTTGAACCATTACCAGACTTAAAAATAATGGACCGAAACTGTTAAAAATTGTCATATCAGATCTCAATAAAATTTCCGATCTTCTTCTTCTATCCTCGCCTTATTCCTGCGGACCTCCTTTTTCCCACCAAACCTATCATGCTTTTTTGGGATTGGAAGCAATAGGACAGACTGGCCCGTCGCACGGTCTGACGCCTGTTGAAAAAAGGAAGAAAGAGACAGAACTGAAGGACTGCCTGTCTCAGCTTGGGCAGCTCGTGGTCGTCATCCACGTACCCACAAGATGTGGGCCCCTGAGCGATAATAAATATGATATTTATTTATTGTTTCCGAATATATGAAAAAAAATACTACAAAAAAAAACCTTCAAGGAATCAAAAAACTTTGTTAATTATTTATTCTCTAATTGTAATTTGCCTGAGGGCCTGACAACAACAGAACAACGTTGCTGTTAAGCTATGCTAAAGCACGTCTGAATTTCGGATGGTTGGCCCGAATATGTGGGACATCCTCGGTATAAAATTAATAATGCTCCATTTTATCTGACTTTTTTTATTACCAAATGTAAGAAAATTTAAAAATAAAATTATGTTGATCAGATCTAAATGTTTTAGAACTGCAAATATCCTTCTAAAGAGTGAGCAATTATGATACTACTCGTAATATAAAATTATATATTCCCTATGTATGTATTATATACTGTATGTGGGCATTTTGTAAATCCATTAACCTTTTGCTTGCTCTCTCTTTAACCTGAAATTAAGAGCTTATTAAGTTAGGTTAAGTCTATATGAAAATGAATGTTTATGTACCTCTATATGAATTTGCTTGCTATTATATTAATTATAATATTCCTTTCTCTAAGAATGTTTAAATGAGAACCCCTTTGTTTTCAAATATCATCAAGCTTCGCTAAAACAAATAGTCGACAAGCAAATATATTTTCCATATGATTTTTTTATTAATATGACACTTGATAAATGCTTTTTTCAGAACTCCTTTATATCTTTTTGGACTGTCTTTTTGAATATTCAAATAAGTAACACGTATTATTTATTTTTTTGTTAAATAGAATTCTTTGACGTAATCGATATAAGTTATTTAAGAGTATGAAATTTATTTATTTTTTTAATTTGTTGGTCAAACGAAGAAATGAAAGATAAAAGGAAATTCCCTTAGTTATTTTTTTTCTTAATGGGATCACAAAAACGTAAAAGGCGTTGGTGTAGTAAAAGAGGAAAAAAAAATGGTTTATTCCACGCGATGGCCTTTTTATATTTATTAGATAAATACTCTGGTAATAATACTTCAACTGGAAATTGAAATAGAAAAGATTTGATTTTTATATCAAATAGTATCAATCTTTGTGTTTTCAAAAACAAGCTTATTTAAAATTTTAACACCATGCTTCTCTCCCTATATTTCTCTTTGTTTATAGTTTTTCAAGAATTCGAGGAGTTTGGATCCTTCCTTGATGTCTTTCTCGACATCTGAGGTCATTTAGACCCCGTCTCTATTTATTTCAATTGATTAGTATCCTCAAGTGAAATGAATTTTTCGTCTGGGACGGGATGCGAACCCTTGACCTTTGGCACCCGATGTAGCTGGTTTAAGAAGACACCCAAGAAGGGAAATAAATTTTTTGAATAAATCAATGCCAAGTGTCCAAGGCGAGCTGAGGATATATCATTATCGGAAACTACATCTCGACAGAAAAAAATGTGACAAGACATCACTACTCTAGTTTCGATGTCCGAAGGGAAAGTTGTGTGCTGTGCGGTCACTCACACCAGATTTTATATTTTTTCTTTCATAGCAATGAATGATGATTTATGATAGACAATTGATCCCGTTTTGTCTTTATCAGAACACTTTTAATGATGATGATCTCCTCTTCTCTATTCTGCTTCAGATTAGAATGAACTTGTCAAAGTCGATGATTGATCATATTTATTAGGGCAAAACAGAAGGTGGTTGTCAATAGCATTTGTTGGTTGTTTTGAATTACCAAATTCCAAAAAGAAGAGAGGGAGATTCATATTATTCTTGATCCTTGATAAATATTATAGGGTACTCAGGGGTTTACATCTTGTGAGTACGTGGATGAGGCCAAACTAAGGTTGACATTTCTTCCAAACATTCCCCTCATGCCATCCTTCTTCCTTATCAAGAATATGGATCAGCTTACTTCTATCTATCGATGTAATTCTAATATTTTGTCCCCAAAATTGGAATTTAGGGCAAAAAGAGATTTGTCGGAAGGGCTTGTTTATCGCCCTCTTTAATATGAACTTCCCTTTATAGCCCTAATACAGTACCAATCCCGTTTCGAGCTGCTCCAAAAATTGGGGAATGTTTTTTTATAGGTTTTTATGCATTGCGCTGGACGAAATAGACAAGAAATATTCGGGGTTAATACACTAGCATTGATCGATTATTTCGCAGGTTTTCACCCATAACACGTCTGGTCAACTTCAGTACAAAAAAATAATTTGACATTGAGCCCCTCCATATTTTTGTACAGAAGATGGTGTGACGTGATGCCGGCCGAAATATCTGCAAAGTAAAATATTGTGAGAGTAGTCCATCAAGGCTGGAGTATTTATTCCTTATATATTCCTTAAATAAATTTATTTCCTTGTCATTTTTTTTAATGATTTATTCAAGTTAAGGTTGAATTGCCGCCCACGTCGTTATTTATGTATTTGGATTAATATTATTATTATTATTATTAAAACCAAAAATAGAGGTTCGATATATTAAGTATTTCAGAGAAATATATAGGACCAAATTTCCATATCTTCTTGATTCATTTTGATTTGAATATGAGATTAAAAAGTTTCCTTAGGAATTTCTTTTTTACGAATAATATATTCAAATAAAAATGTGTATTTTGAATTCCTTAATTAGTGGCATTTGAAGAAATAATAAATATATAAAAAAAGTATATTTATTCATCATATTTTCGAAAAGACACATTTTTACAATCATTAGAAAGGAATGCATTTCAAAATTAAGATTTCAGTAGAAATAAAGGTTTTGATGTGTATTCCCTGTATTCGAAAAGATTTAATTTTGAATCGAAATTAACATACAAATCGTAATAGCGATTTAACATTGGCTCTATGGAAGGAAGAGCCGGAAAATGAATTTGAAAAATCTGAAGTATATCAGTAAAGTGTATCAAACAATTTTCACTAAAAATTTTACTGATATACTTTTTAAAGAGCATCTAAAAAATTTGATTTATATGAATTTTAATCTAAAAAGAAAAAATTTAAATTTTGTTACCATGGCAACCATTTCTCCTATCTTTCTTATGAAGAAAAGGAGTACTTCAAAAGATTTCAAGGGCAAAATGAGAATATAATTTTAAAAAGCATGTAAAAAATAATAGACATCGAATTTTTGACATGATCGCAATACTTTCTCTTTCTATAAATTTCATATATAAAGTAAGAAAAAGTAAAACTTATGTCGTATATCGAGCAAAATTTGTCACATTCAAAGACGTATTCCGAATTGGACGTATTCCAAAGGAGACATAGGTGTACCACTTAGATTTTTTTCTACTAACTTAATTGAAGTTTAAATATTTCAATCTACGTATAATTTCATTTTCTAGAAGGAAATTAGTTCATCTTTCGGGCCCAATTATCATAAACTAACATTATTATTATTAATAGTTGATGCAAATTTATGCATTCTTAATTAACAACGAATAATTTAACTTGAGGATTTCTCTTTAAAGTTAAGCGTATCTTAAACAATACCTTAAGAAAATATCCAACTAAAATATCAATAGAATACTTTATGTTTCTTCTTAATCTTTTTTTTTAAACGAGAGAACGTACAACGAATAAGTCCCATATTAAGAGGCGTCATATTAGGGTGGGAAGGGGCGGGGCACTTGCCTCCAAGGCTCTGATTTTTTTAAAATTTTATATTATTCTAAACAAAATATTTCAAAATATATCTACGAGTATATAAACTGTACAAAATTAAACAATTAATTCAATATCTTTTGGCCAAATTTGAGTATCTACTGTATTTGTAGGGGTCGTCAAAATTAATTATAAGAAGCACTGCCTGACGCTTGATATGAAAAAGGGAGAAAAAAAGCTGACATAAAAAAGGAAGAAATGCCAGCTCGGGTAACTCGTGGTCGCCATCCACGTACTCGCTAGAAGTGAGCCCCTGAGTGGAGGCCTATGCCAAGAACAAATGTTTATTTTTTTGTATTTCCTTTTACCATTTGACATTAGCTATAAATTTATTGCATTTTTATTTTTATTAAATCTATATGTTAATAACTTCCGGCGGGCGGTCAACAGTCTTGTTTTTAGGGGGCCGCCTATCCCGAACTTTAATTTTTTTGGGGCTGTTCTTTGCCAGGACCACCAGTATTAATTTTGTATTGAATTGAAATTAAGTACGTCCCACTCTTTAATATTCGTAAGTTAGCTGAGGAAATTACTGGGCGAAAGAAAAAAAACCCTCCGAGGGCGAGCAAGGGGATCCAGGGGGCGAAAGCCTTTGGAAAAACGGCGCCCTAGATGAGGTTCGCCCCCCCCCCGCCCTCAAAGGCTAGTTACGCCGCTGCAATGATGAAATGATAATCTAGAGAAAAATAAAACACTGACGTTTGGAATACAAATCGCACCCTAATATCGATTATTTTTCATAATCGATAATCGATAATTTTTTCCATAATCGAACACCCATAGTACGTATATTGAAAATGAGCGAAAATTTGTTTATTATAATAAGAGAAAGTAAAAAAATATGTGGGTACACTAAAACAACCTTATATAATTTATTATTTAGCACACTTTCAACAGAGAGACTTTTAAAAAAAAATGTAATATATTCATTAAAATCCCACGAAACAAATGAATCTGGTGAAAATGGTCGTAAATTCTTCTTTTCCCTCTTTTAGCCAGATCAGAAAGAGCAAAAGAGAGGGAAAGTCTCTGGGGGCCATTAAAAAATATATCCTATTGCTTGCTTGCTTTTCGTTTCCTTCCTTCCTTCCTTTTTTTTTTACCCTTCTAATATATATGTAATTCCCCATCTCTCGCGTTTTTGCATGCATACTTGCACTTAGGGTTCAACTTCCATCAATTTTCATCAATAAATGGAAAAAAAAATATTTTTTATATAGAAGGTGAAAGATTAATTTTTCATATACATTCCATTCATTTAAAATAAATTTTTTCTTTATTAAATCTCTAATTTTTTTTTTTTTTTTTTTTTTTTTTTTAATTAAATTGCTGACAATTGAATTGAATAAATCCAAACATTTCTAATATAGAGAATATTATATTTTTATTATAAAAGTAGAAAAAAAAGTATAAAAGTAGTAGTATAAAAGTTTTATTATAAAGGTAGTAGATTAGGTTTTATTTTTAAAAATCCTATTTGGGGTCAGTTGCGTTATTTAAACTTTTTCTTGGAGGGGGGAGGGTGAAGTTTTTTTTTTCTTCAAATTTACTTACAAAAAGGTACTCACATTTGACCAAAAGATATTTATAGTAAAAACATAGATATATTATATATTAATACTAGACGCAAAGCCCCGCCTTCGGCGGGGCTTTACGTCTAGCGAGGGGGCTGCGCCCCCTGGACCCCCCCTTGCTCGACTTCATTGAAAATTGTGAATTTCTATAGAACATATACTTATATACATACCGGTACATATATTTTCCCAATTCATTTTTATAATATATATAGATTATTTTAACGGTTAATTATTCATGAAATTAAGATTTTTTGTGAATCATATCTGTGGAGAGCAAATTTCAATAAGTGAAATGTATTTCCAGTAAGGT
Source organism: Euborellia annulipes (assembly GCA_023213315.1). Lineage (NCBI taxonomy): Eukaryota > Metazoa > Arthropoda > Insecta > Dermaptera > Anisolabididae > Euborellia > Euborellia annulipes. The sequence goes on from JAKCPI010025026.1 coordinate 96,381, forward strand.
GAAGAAATCAAAGTTCAAAGTTTAAATAAAAAATTAAAAGTTTAATATAAAATAAAAAATAATTAAATCTTTGTCTTGCTGTACAGGTGATCGGTATTTTATGATTTAATTATATAATAAAATGTACTCAAATTACAAATTCTCAAATTGATTATATATTTATATTTCCAATATCTTGAAAATATAGATATATATAATATATAATTTTAATTAAGATATTAATAATTAATATTGAAGTGATTGAATGTGATTAAAAAGTATAAAGTGTATATCATTTATATAAATATTTCAAGTGTTGAATAAAAATATTTAAATGATACTTAAGTTTGTATTAATTTCCATAAGATGAATGTCTAAAATATTAGATGTTAGAGATGTTACGTTTTTCTATATATTTTAATGCAGTTGAAGAGACAATGGCGTTGTGTTGTTTCCAAGAAATGACTAGATTGGTTGATGATAAAGTTGTTCCTTACTGATATTAAATAAATATGTAAGAATTATTTAATATTAGAAGATCAGATTGCTGATATGTAGATTCAATTAATTTGAATGTAATTGCAAAGAGTAAAATTGCAAATCGTATCAAATATAATTGATAAGAAAAATATAATTCTAGTAAGATAAAAACAAAAAAAACTGAAAATACAAGCGCATTAGAAAGCACAAACACATTATAATGTTATTTATACTCATCTACTCACCCAGGTAGGTATTCAGCAAATATATATGTATAGAAAGTAAATAGAAAGTAAAAATTGTGTGAAAGGTAGTAAGTAAAATTTTCTCGGAGAGAGAGAGATCCCTTTGCACACGGAGTGAAATTTTAGTAATGGTGGTTTGAATTGAAAGAAAGCAGAGTAAAGCGACTAGGTGGCGACTTGATTGACGTCACCGCGATGGTCATCCTGAGTAATTATTTTTTGGGCTACTAGATAGCACGCAACTCGATTTTATTCAAATCAGTGGCGGCTACATACTCCCCCGCGGTGATTAGTCCCAAGGAGTAATCGCAACCATAAAAAAAGCAAGTGTGATTTAGGACTGTTGTTCTTTACAACGCCTAGCCAATCTCCACTTCGACCAATGCTTCACATATATGTACATATATATACACATCTATATAGATAGATAGGTACATACATATACATATACATAAGAAAGTTATAAATTCGTGAGATAGTACTTAGTAAAATTCTCTTTGTAAGCGTAGTAATATGATTATGAATGAAATTAAATGAAAAAGAATCCGATTCTTTATTCCATTTAATCCCTAGAGCATTTGAAGTAGAAAGTAATTCAAGTGACGCTTCAGAATGAGTCGAAAACCCTAAATTTGTCAAATTTGTTAAAATAAATTTACTATTAGATGACCATTTATCAAAGGTAAAACCACCCTCTAATAGGATATGAGCGATATTTTGAATCAAATTTATGAGTTCCTTTTCAGAATTGGCTCCAGTCAGCAAATCATCAACAAAAAAATGTTCTTTGATTGCTGTGGAGGCATCAGGATACTCTGATTCATTTTGATCAGCTAAATAATGTAAAGTTTTAATGGCTTGAAAAGGGGCACATTTTAAGCCAAATGTGACAGTTTTCAACCGAAAATGTTTAAAAGATTCATTTGTATTTTCACGCCATAATATTCTCAAAAAATCGCGATGATGTTCAGCTACTTCTATTTGGCGATACATTTGTTTTAAATCAGCTGTTATAACAAATTTGAAAAGTCGAAATCGAGTGAGTAAATGCCTAGCATCCTGTTGGAGTGCTGGACCTGGCAAAAGAATATCATTTAAAGAAATCCCATTTGACGAAGGACTACTAGCGTCAAATACGACACGGAGTTTCGTAGTTAAACTCGAAGTTTTTATTACGGGATGATGGGGAAGATAAAAATGTGGAATATTTAAATCTATATTGTCTAATATTTCAAGATGATTCAATTTTATGTATTCCTGAATTACTTTCGAATAGTTGGCTTTCAATTCAGTATCTTTAGAAAACCGTTTTTCTAAGCAATGAAAACGTTTAATAGCCCCATTCAATGATTCTCCGAGAGCTGGTGGGTTGTTTTTAAAAATCAAATCTACTGATATTTTGCCAAAGGCGTTTACCTGAAGCGAATTTAAAAATATTTTATTACTAAGTTTATCTTCTTCTGAAAGATATCTCTTATTTGTGGGAATATCTTCCATCTCCCATATCTTAGAGATACATTTGTTAGAAGATTCTACTGTTAAAAAAGTATTATAATTATTAGAAAAATTGGATTGGTATTCTCCAGTGAGAACCCATCCCAATGGAGTTTCTATGGCCGAAGGGTGAGCTTCAGGACCAAGAATCCTCCTACCTCCAAATAGAAGTTGGGGTATCAAGGGACCGCCTAGTATGAGGTCAATAGAATTTGAAATATTAAATTGAGGATCAGCTAGATCTAAATTTTTTATATAATTTAATTTAGTAAGCTGAAAAGAATTGCTTGGCAAATCAGGGGTGACTATGTCCAAAACAATAGCTTTAGTAGAGTAAAAGGTCTCAATATTGTAGAGTGAACAAAATGAGATTTGAATGTTTGATCTTGATGTTGATACGAGAGTGTCGGATAAGCCCGATATCTCAATATTCTCCTGAGTGGAGGGTAAATTTAGTTTAGAGGCTAAATTTTTCGAGATACAAGTGCATTGACTTGCGCTATCTAGCAATGCCCTCGCCAAAACCAAGTCCCCAGAATGACTTTTAATAAAAATTTGCGCAGTGGCAATTAAAAAATTTGTTTCAATCGAATCTAAAGTGATATCGTTGAAATGAGAGAGACAAGACATCTGCTTTGTTTCTTTTGAGGAAGTATTAGTGGGACTCGAGGTTGATGAGTGATTGGAAGAATTATTAGAAGAATTACTAGAGGACAGCGTAGGGGTCTTAGTAATAGGAGTAGAAGAAATAGAAGTATTAGTTGAAGTTGCTGAAGAAGGTACCTTCCTGGGTGTTTCGTGATGAAGTATAGTATGGTGCTTTCCATTGCAGACCTTGCACCTTCCCATCGAAATGCATTGAGGTAGAAAGTGGTCCTTGGAAAGACAATTTATGCATAACTTGATGCGTTTCACCGACTCCAATCTGTTGGAAGCATTAAGTTTTAGAAAATCGTAACATTTATACAGAGGATGAAAAGATTTCTTACAAAATAAACATTTACAATTATTTTGTGAGTTAGTTGTAGTAAGTAATGAAGTAGTTTTAGAAGTTTTAGGAGGTTCATTGCTGCCAGTAGGCAATGAATCTGCTATCTTCTCTATAAAATTTAAAAATTCATTTAATGGTGGAATATCATTATGATTTAAAGATAAATTCCATTTTTCTAAAGATTCACAATCAATTTTATCTAAAAGAATTTTTAACAAAATTGAATCCCAAGCCTTTACATTTTGATTTAAAATTGTTAAATTTTGAAGTGCCGTTCGAGTTTGAGTAACCAAAGCTTTTAATTGAGGAGCATTCTTCTTTTTTATTATGTTGATAGTCATAATTTTATTGATAAAAAAGAAGACTAACTCTCGCGTCTTACGATATCTATTATTGAAAGAATCCAATAAAGGTTGATAATTTTCTTCTGTTATCGCAAAAGATTTGGCAAACTCTAATGGCTCTCCCTTCAAGGTAGATAAGAAATATTGTAACTTTTGTACTTGGGTAATATCATTTCTGATATTAATATTCGAATTGAATGTTTCCCAGAATGACAAAAATTCCCCTAAATCACCTGAAAATGTTTTCAAATTGAGAGGGGGCAATTTTGTTGTACGAGTCGTACCTTGAAGAGATAAAGAGGCGTTGGGGTCAAAAGAATCTCGTGAAGGAGTAGTTACTTTATAAGTATTTAAATGTTTGTGACAAAAATATATGATCGGGTCGAGTCGTTTTCGCTCGGCCATTAATTGTGTTAGGTATTCTACTCTTTGAGATTCTTCTATTTTCAATTTAGATAATCTATTACGTAATTCTATTATCTCATGTGTGACTTCTTGTGTAGACTCCAATTTCATGTTTAATGAAATTGTGTCCGGGATTGTAGTAAGCGCACACATTTCTTTGTATTCTTTTAGACACATTTCAATCTGAACTTTGAGTACAGCGATACGATTTTTGAATTCTTCCATGATGGAAAATTTATGTCCTTGAACTTTGATTAAAAAAATAGAGGTTCCAGGGATCACGTATCTAGAGATCCTGGGCTACGAAGGACCATAAGAAGATGTGGAGAGCAAATTTCAATAAGTGAAATGTATTTCCAGTAAGGTGAAGAAATCAAAGTTCAAAGTTTAAATAAAAAATTAAAAGTTTAATATAAAATAAAAAATAATTAAATCTTTGTCTTGCTGTACAGGTGATCGGTATTTTATGATTTAATTATATAATAAAATGTACTCAAATTACAAATTCTCAAATTGATTATATATTTATATTTCCAATATCTTGAAAATATAGATATATATAATATATAATTTTAATTAAGATATTAATAATTAATATTGAAGTGATTGAATGTGATTAAAAAGTATAAAGTATATATCATTTATATAAATATTTCAAGTGTTGAATAAAAATATTTAAATGATACTTAAGTTTGTATTAATTTCCATAAGATGATTGTCCAAAATATTAGATGTTAGAGATGTTACGTTTTTCTATATATTTTAATGCAATTGAAGAGACAATGGCGTTGTGTTGTTTCCAAGAAATGACTAGATTGGTTGATGATAAAGTTGTTCCTTACTGATATTAAATAAATATGTAAGAATTATTTAATATTAGAAGATCAGATTGCTGATATGTAGATTCAATTAATTTGAATGTAATTGCAAAGAGTAAAATTGCAAATCGTATCAAATATAATTGATAAGAAAAATATAATTCTAGTAAGATAAAAACAAAAAAAACTGAAAATACAAGCGCATTAGAAAGCACAAACACATTATAATGTTATTTATACTCATCTACTCACCCAGGTAGGTATTCAGCAAATATATATGTATAGAAAGTAAATAGAAAGTAAAAATTGTGTGAAAGGTAGTAAGTAAAATTTTCTCGGAGAGAGAGAGATCCCTTTGCACACGGAGTGAAATTTTAGTAATGGTGGTTTGAATTGAAAGAAAGCAGAGTAAAGTGACTAGGTGGCGACTTGATTGACGTCACCGCGATGGTCATCCTGAGTAATTATTTTTTGGGCTACTAGATAGCACGCAACTCGATTTTATTCAAATCAGTGGCGGCTACAATATCCTTTCCGGGACTCTCCCGGTACACAGACAAAAAATTTACGCCGATATTTTAGAATTCAAAATGTAAATAAATAAAAAAAATCGTAAACATGGGTAAATATTTATATTTTGTTACCATGGCAACTATTTCTCCTAATTTTTATTTTTTTCTTATTTTAACGGTTAATTACTCATTAACTTATTGTTATTTGTGAAACAAAACCTGTCCGGGATTCTCACAAACATACACAGAAAATTTCATCATAATTGGTTCAGTTGTTTAGGAGGAGTTCAGTCACATACACACGTACAGAAGAATTATATATATAAAGAAGAGAAGAAGATTGAAAAAAAAAAATTTAACTGTCTTTTGTACAAGACTTTTGTAACATTTTTTTATGTTCTAACAATGAATTTAATTTTCTAAAAAAGAAAAAAATTTGTTAATAATTTAAAAAATGGTTTTTTGCAGGGCCTGATGATGGCAAAGAGACGAAACTATCTTATCCGGTCTTCATATGATTTCAAGGGCAAAATGAGAATATACATTTTAGAGAGCATCTAAAAAATAATTGATTCATGAATTTTAATCAAAATCACCCCTTGGAACCAAATGTTAATGTTTTTGAACTTTTCACCTCTCTAGACCTTCTGAAGAAATGTTAAGGCCAAAATATTCTTATTCATCCCTCCAAATTTAATTCATGGCCCTAAAATTAACGAAAAGAGGTGGAAATAAGTAGGGGGTGTTCCCCGAAAACGGTACGTGGTGGGGTAAAACGGAGGTCATATTTGGATTCAGCAGGTCATTTTACTTCAGAATCTGAAGGAATTATCTCGGGGCTTTTTTTCATGCCGAGTAGTGATATTAGTTACCGGCAAACTTTATGGAAATGAGATAAAAATAAAACGGGTCAAAGTTTGGATTTCTGTGGAATACCAGGTGGAGAGATTTGATTTACAGTTCCATTTTATATATTATTCAAATGTGAATATATTAGTAAGGCCATTGAATTTTAAATTTTCAATGTTTTTTTAACACATCGCCATTTTTTTTCCTACTACTTGTTAAATTTAGTTACTTTTTTCCATAAAATTTACAGCCATAAAATTTATTATTTTGATTAATAATTGAGTAAAATTATTTCAATTCCTCTGAAGGCGGGTTACGCAAATAGTATTTTTTTATTAGTCTCCCAAGGGCCAAGTCGATTGAAATGAATTGAATCTCTTCTTATATTTATTTTATTTAAAACGTTCATTTAATATCAAAGGACAAATTACTCTTTGAACAAATCGTTTTTTTTTTTATTTTCTAATCAAAAAAAATGACAGTGTGTATACATTTAAAATTCATTTATTTATTTAAAATTTCTTCTTTCAACTAGGATCTAATCATTTATTTGTTTATTTATTTTATTCATATGATGATAAAAAGAAGAAAAATTTGCATTAATGACAAATTTAAATAAACCATAAAAATGATAAACTGTCTGTCCGTCAATGGGTCCGTAGAGCTCTTAGATATATCAATTTCTTAGCAAATATTTGATAGATAAATTAATTTCTATTTTTTTTTTATACTAACTAGCTGTGCAACTCAACATTTGATGTCCTTTATATTCCTTTTACAATGTAATTTTTATTATGTAATCTATAGGGGTCTCTACTGACTTTATATGTATGTATTTCTGTAATTTGTATACATTTTGTATCGGAAAAGGTATGACCGAGATGTCAAACTAATAAAAAAAAAAAAAAAAACATTTGATGTCCACCTTTGTTGATGCAAAAGATAAAAAGTAGAAGACTTTTTTTTTATTGTTGGGCTTCAAGGCCATACAATTCCTTATTACAATTTTTTTAATGTACAAAAATATAGTATAAAAACATAATACAAGAATTAGATAGAAAACATAATAAAAGAACGTTTGGATTGTGGCAATCCACAAACAAGAAAGAGAAAAAGTTAGTATTGGGTGTGAATTCTTTTTTTTTTTTTTAAGAGAGATGATAACCATTTAGTTACTGCGTAGAATAATTTTTTTTTCTTTTAATTAATTGGGGTTACGTTGTAAGGGTTTTTCATCGTATAATGAAATTCACGAGTCTAAGATCTTAGACTAGTTTTATTTTTGAGGAAATTTATTTACGATGTCCTGATTTTTGGTATTTGGCATAAATAAAATTGGCTTAACTCTCTGGTTTATTAGTAAAAATTTCGACCACTTGGACCTTCTCAATTTAAGATCACAAACAATATGTGAGTTTAAATTGGATTTTACCTAAGAAAGCCACAGAATGAATGGTCGAATAACTTTCAAGTTTTTTATTAAGATGCCTAGAACTAAAAATTTATACAATTTAATTATCTTCAAAAAAAAATAGATACTGGCCAAAAATGTGAACTACATAACTGGTAATAAATACAATAACTTGGAGTACATATGCATAAAACATAAGAAAAAAAAGATAATGGCTTTCCCCTTTTGAGACTTGTTTCTTCTTTTGTGGTTTATGAATAAACAAAACACTTTTCCTTTGAGATATTTTTTTTTTTCTCGATTAAGAATGTTTATTTAATTCATTGACTTGAAAAAAAAAAAATAAAATAAACGGTATGTTGCAATACAAGCTAGATCTTTTGCCACCCCTATTGATAGGTGATCGTGATAAAATAACAACCAATATATAGAGAGAAAGGGTTTTTAGCCATGAACAAAAAAAAAAAAAAAAACACCTTAGCCGCCAATATATTGATTAATAAATATTGAAATGACAAACTCACTTCTGATGTAGTACTAACAAGGAATTTTAATTATTATTTAAAGGTATAATGGAAATTAATAACAGGTTATCGATTATAATTAAATATTTATAATCGAGTTATTAACAGAAAAAATTTACTAATATACTTTTTGAGGAGAAAATTGTAATATTTTTTTCTAACTTTCAGTAGTCAGGATTTCCGGTTTGGGGACAGGGAGGAGGGACAAAAGTCATAACTGGACTGACAAGTGGATCCTACAGCTAGTGGGTCATCGATTTTTTTTATACTCATAGAATTTGAAGGTTTTTATTCTAATTGATGCAGTTCACAATACGTATAATTGAGACACATTTTCAGAGTAGCGCAGTGTCACTGCACATACAATTTGACATATGAAACGACTCGTCTTAACAATAAGATGTTTTCAATTTTCGAACCCAATTTCAATTTATTATAAATTTCAGTATTTTCAGAGTGTTAATTAAAAACAAAAAAGAAATTTATATAAATATATAAAGATATAGAATTGAAATAAAAGCCCACAAGCTCCTCTGAAAATTCGGAAGTCTGTTTAAAAACGTATGTTCATTTTATATCATTATACATTTTTGAAAGGGTAGCATTCATCATTAATATTATGTTGTTTATTTTTACTTTCTCTTACCCTATATATGAAATATATATACCCATGCGTTTTCTACTTGTGATTATTTCATTGGTTTTATAAAAGAAAATTAAAATCTTTATTGAAAATTTCCAGGTTTGAAAGTTTCCATTACAAAATATATAATATTTTTTTAAAAATAATGAAATAATCACAAGTAGAAAACGCATGGGTGGGACTTAATATTGTCCCTCACTGTACGTACAGTATATCCATCAAAATCTCGACATCGAATTTTTCGCAGTACTTTATATATTTCATATACCGGTATAGAATAAGAGAAAATAAAAAATCGGTGACCCACTACCCGTGTGAGCATAGGCGTAACTAGGAAATTTGGCTGGAGAGGCCATGGGACCAGTCATCCTCACTGGAGGGGGGGGGGCATGGGACCAGCTCCGGGGGATCTGGAAGGTCCCATATTGACTTAATTTTTCTTGGGTCGGTGAGCTTTCTGGGAGGGGCCTCGAGCCTTCCTGGGGGGCCCAGCCCCTCCCCCCTCCCCGGGACTCCCCTAGTTACACCAATGCGTGTGAGTATATTTTGTATTAGATAATAATATTGCTTCGACTGAATGGACTGTTCCAATTAAGTGAAATTGATAATTTTTCTCTTTAAATATTTTTCTTAAAAAAGTTTAGATGAAAAACAAAAAAAAAAAAAAAAAATAAAAAGTTTAGAACATCTTCACTCTTCTTCAAGTGTTTGAATTTTCGTTCCCTTTGTTTCGATGTTTATTTGTTCGTTTTTCCGATTGGGTTAAAGAAGTCAGACAACACACAGACAACAAAAGAAAAGCAAATCGTCTGCTATCAGAAAGAGACGGATCGACATCCCGATGACGTCAATAAATAATGTTCCTCTTTTTTTCTTAACGACTTTATCATTAAGAGTTTGATGAAATCAATTTCTTCTAAGTGTCTTAGAGAATGAAGAGGTTTCCTTTTCGTAAGAATTGGCATTTGAAAGAAGGGTTGAAGTAGAAAAAAAAATGACATCAAAAATTGATGAGTATGAGGATAAAATTAATAATAAATATAATATTGTTTCGTTTGCGTATTACGTCATAAATAATGAATTTTTTTTTTTAGATTAATGAAATACTTTATTATAATAATAATAATTGTAAGATTTAATTTGAACTTTTCCTTTGTAACGCTTTATTTCCGAAACTACTTGACAGATTTTCATTAGAATTTTCTCTATGGGTAGAAAGAGGTGTGATTTTTAGGCAAAGATTTATTTTTGGGAAAATTAATTTAGAATGTTTAGAATTAAAAATTAAAATTAATTTATTTTAAAGAGGAAAAAAAAGAAGAAATTCGTTTGAAAATTAGACAATCCTGGGGGAGATAAAGTGGACGAAAACGGCCTGCCTAGCTAGTAATAACTATTATTATTTAAGAAAACTTCTAGATTCCAAAATGGATAAGCAAAATATTTTATTGAAAATTCCAAGCAGAGATTGCTTAATATTGCCCCATTCCAGCTTATTGTCTTCAGAGGAAGTGCCAACTAAATTATAAATAGAAAGATGGAACGCGAGAGGGGGAAGTTTCCAATAAACTGACTGATTGAGATTTCCTTTATGATGGGATTTCTTAAATAATTAAACAAGACAGCTGAAGTAAGGTGGCTGTAGAATTTTATTATAAGTCATCTTCAAAAAATATGATTTGATGAATGAGTCATATCGAGATTTTGATTTAATTTTGACTTCTCTGAACAAAGTAAAAATAAGATTTGAAGAATATCTATTGTTTATTAAAGAAAAAATAATTTTTACAGAATCTCGACACGGGCCAATCATTAAATAGGGAGGCTTTCTTTTACTTAACAAAAAAAAAACATGCATTTTCATCAAAATTTCGACTTAAAATTTCTCTTTCCTCTCTATCAGGTCTATTCTCTAAAAACAAACGTTAAAATTTAAAATATACAAATGGGTATTAAAAAGTAACTTAAAAACAACCAGCGTTAAAAAATGCTATTCAAAATCACTTCCTTGCCTCAAATAGCTATTCTGTAAACAAAAACTTTATAGCCAAAGCGTTACATTTAGTAAATAGTGTTAAAAATTAATGCCACATCTAGGGGGTGCCTTTAATATTTTAACGACGTGTTTAAAATAAAAATGGCGTCTTTAACGTAAAAACTAAGGTTATGGTTTTGATAGCTTTGAAATAAAAGCAACGTCGCTGTTAAAACTTTGTTTTAACACCCATTTGTTTATTTCAAATTTTAACTTCTGTTTTTAGTTAATAGACCTAATAAGGTCGTGTATGTGTTTATTTTAAACACGACGTTAAAATATTAAAGGCATCCCCTAGACATGGTATTATTTTTAACTCTATTTACTAAATGTTAACGCTTTGGCTTTAAAGTTTTTTTTTACAGAATAGCTATTTGAGGCAAGGAAGTGATTTTGAATAGCATTTTTTAACGCTGATTGTTTTTACATTACTTTTTAACACCAATTTGTTAATTTTAAATTTTAACTTCTGTTTTTAGAGAATAGACCTATATATGTTTTATATATAGTAAGAGAAAGTAATGAATTGAATTTAAATCAAATTTCATTTTATTAAATATTTGTTTCGAATAATTTCCCAACCTTTAAAATGATTGTATCCTCATTTTAAAACTACCAATTTAAATAATTGATTTTCTCTTACAAACTGAGCGCGCGGTATAGCTAGCTAGCTACTCATAAATGGCTATGAGTAACTTTCTCACTGATTTCAATTTAACTTCTCTAACATTAAATCAATGAGAGAGTGAAAAGATGATTCAATTTAATAGTTTACTGACCCCGAAAATGGTTCTTCATTATCGTATTAAACAAAATTCTCTCATCCAACAAAAAAAGATTATACTCTGATACTACGGAGGAAGATTAGAATTTTATATGAACTGAAACTCAATGATATTAATTAAGACCTTTGATTAAAGGAATACCATATTAATCAACGAAGATTTTTATGCAAAATAAAATTCCAAGCTCCAATATCTGTTTATTATATACTAACAGTAGAAAATGTTGTAACTTTTTTAATTCAATCAAATAAAATCAAATTATATTTAATTGTGAATAAATTTAAATCAGAAACTTTTTTTATTCTTTCCTTATTCATTTTGCTCTTTTAGTCGTTATCTCTGGGGAATTCTCTTCTTCTTTTTCTACCTGAATGTCAACATGAAGACATGAAAGACATCAGTTAAACAGAAGAAAATCTATTCTACTGTTAATTGTATTTTATAATAAATTGCACTCCATGGGACCCAAGCCATGACTAGATATTTAAGCTCTATAGGCCCTAATACAAATTATATTTCATATAGGGTAAAAAAAAAGTAAAATATAATAATTTACTCTAGCTAAAAAATGATTTATAAAATAATCTTAAATTTTTGAAAAGATTTTCTTGAACCCCTCCCCCCCCTCATCAAATATTTCTGGCTACGCCTAAGATTGCACTTATCCATTAAAATTTACCTATTCCCTCTGACCCAAATTATGCTATATATATTCATTTCATAATTTTATTTTCTTAAGTCTTTTCGACATCTTAGGCCATATAGACTTAGAAGGATACACAAATATACTACGATACTAATTATCCCGGCACATTTATTTACATCAAAATGATATAAGATGCGCGTCACTACCGAGTTACTCTAGGCGGCAAGAGATGGCGTTAGTTTTTCCCATAGGGATATAAGGGATTTATTTCATTTCATTTGAAAGATTCCAGGTAAAAAATTAATTATTTTTTAACACAATGATTACTAATTTAATTATTTATAAGATATAGAGCGAATTTTTAAAAAATATCTTTTATTTAATGCAATTAATCTAAAAAAAAAAATTTTGTTTTTTCGAAAATCAAAAAAAGGGCCTCTATAAGTTGTAGATATTTTAAATAACTTTAATTTAAAAAAAATTTGGGGTCGATAGCTTCAAAATTGTCGCCGCGGGAATCTTCCAAAATTAGCACGCCAAGACGCGCACCTTAAATAAATATTCATCAAACTGGCTGGGGTCTGAACCCACACCCCTTGGCCTTTAGATTATGAATATTGGCATTTCTCACTATCTCTCGGTCAACACCCTCTCCCCTTTCTCCCCGCGAGAATATATATACAGGATTTTTAAGCTCTATAATTTATATATATTATATTTATTTTGATTAAATACATACATACATATTTTTTTATCAACATAAAATAATTAAAACACATTAATTGTTTTATTAAGACCCAAAAAATTTGGTAAAAAAAAGTATGTTGTGCAGTTATCATTTTTTTTTTAAATTTCTAGGTCGGTTATACAATATTATTATCTTCACATATTCCCTTTAATAGATTTTTTTTTTAGTTCATTTAATAAAATAAATAATAGAGAATGAATTGGGTGGGTGGGTTGGATATGATGAATCTGTTTACAAACGAGAGCGAATTGACTTCTCTCTTTTTGATCTTATTTCACAAAATGGAAATGGCCAAAAGTTATTTTCAATCCATTTTCATTGCCAAACCAACAACCCCCTAAAAAAAAAAAAAAAATTTCTAATAATAACATTTTTGTTTGAAATTTATTTTCAATTTAAAATTTATTGCTTCTTTTTTTTATTATTAAATTAACTTTCGGTTTCATTTTAAATCAACCATCGAGGTTGGTTTGAGCAGTTTCGTTTCTTTTCTCACCCCTCCCCCCTACATCGCCTTTTTTTTCATCAAATTGTTTGGGACCTCAATTAAAGCAAACCTGTATTTCATATATTAGTTTTAGATACAGTATTCTAAAATAGTTTTCCCAAAAATAAAACTACCCTCGTAAGCAGTGGCGTCATTTTAAGGGGGGGGGGGGGGGCAGGAGGGCATCTGCTCCCAAGAGCTCTGATCCTTTTTAAATTTATTAAATAAAATATTTCAAAATAAATCTACGGGCACATAAACTGTATAAATTAATTATTAATAAATAACTTTTAGATACCTATTTGTAAGTAAATCTTCGGTAAAATTCGGTAATGCTCCCCCCATCCCCCAAAAAAAAAGTTAAAAATGACGCCATTGCTCGTAAATTCTTTATATATTAAAAAAAAAAAAAAAAATTATGAAAATCGGTCAAATATTTTTAGAGTTACGATTAAATTTATATTTGTTTTAAAAATCGATAGAGATTTTAATTCATTTTTATATTTATTAACTCAAAAAGCCAAAAAAAAATTTAATTTTTTTTATTTTAATTGTGGCATTTAAATGAATTCTAGCCCCTGGATTTTAGCACATTGGTAGAACACTAGACTCTTATCCTAGGCGTGGGAGCAAGGGCGGATACAGAGGGGGGGGGGGGTAAAGGGGGTAATTACCCCCCCCCCCCCCCGGGATTTGAAAAAATACCTTTTTTTTGCAAAAAGATTTATTTTTCACGTAAAATTTTAAAAATTAATACTTAAAAATTTGATTTGTATTTATATTCTGGCAAACAAGTACAGAATGCGCCTTTAAATTACTGAAATTAAGAAAAAATTGTGTGCTGTGCGACAAGTCACTCCAAATTACCCCCCCCCCCCCGAGAAACACCTCTGGATCCGCCCTTGCGTGGGAGATTCGCTTCCTGTTCAAAAATGTGAAAATTCTTCTAAATTATTTTCGGAGAGATATTTGGATTCTATATGTGATAAAGAAAACGTTAAATATACGTGACAGATAAGTTTATTTCAATTACAAGCCAGGGTTCTCATGTTGATTGACCTAAATGGGACCGAAACATTATTAAAAAAAAAGGATTGAGAACATATCCGAGTGTGGAAATATGTAGAATCCTGCTTTTTACTTTAAAGAAAAAATACTCGAATTATAATATCTAAGGGAAAATATACTAGACATTTATCGTGTCCGGGATTTGTATAAATTCCAATTTAAGAAAAAAAAAGTAGTTCTCTTTCCATTCTTTATATGATAGCAAATGTTTTGCGAAAAACCAAACAGAGAGAGTAAATTGCATTTATTTTCAAAGATAGAGAATTCAATGTCTTTTCTTCTATTGAATTTTGCTTGGATAAGAATCAAGGTATCTAAAAGAGGAGATATAAAATATTTCCCTCTTCTTTATTTTTACTTTTCTTAATAAATTCCAATTAGAAATGAAGATCATTTTTTTAACGTAATATTCTCTCTACTAGCAGCGCCGCCCGCCTTGGGCGGGCTTGGCGACTAGCCACTCCGCTATTATACGTATATATAGAATATTTGGTATAACGGAGAAAATTTGTCATCTTTAAAAAATAAAAAATTGGGTTTTATTTCTTCTTAAGATAAGAATCGCCCTCAGGGCTTGGTGTAGGAGTTAGCGTGCTAACTTCGTATACCAAAAGTCGCGGGTTCGGATCCCAGGCAGTCCGATGATTTTATTTAAGCCATTTGGATACCAAATGGCTTAAATGAGAATGCCTGGACCCCCAATAGATATATTTAAACATACAAGTAGCGTTTAGAGCAGCGTTTTCCAAACTGTGAGGCGCGCCTCCCTAGGGAGGCGCGGACTAGTCTAAGGGGAGGCGCGAATATTGGCCACCAAGATCAATTTCCCAAATGATTGCTTCTTGTAGTTTTATAAATAAAATGTGTGAGTGTTTAAAAAAAAAAAAAAGATAAATTAGGGGTTGCAAAATTAAAAAAAATGTTTTTTTAATTTATTTTAGCTAAATTGAAGCCAAATAAATATAAAACATTCAAAAAATAGGGTTGATTATTATTTTGATTAGGGGATGAAGGGTTGATTATTTAAGAAAGGCCTTGGAATATTCCAAATCACTTGTTGACATTCTTTTCCAACTCTAAATACAGTTAGATTAGAGCAAAAGGTATTTTTTTACTTTTAATAAAAAGGGAATTGTTATTTTCATTTATTTTTATTCCTATACAAACAGAGAGAGACGAATCTCTCGTCCAGTCGAGTCGAGCGCGTTGCCGGGATGCAGGCGTTGCCTTCTTTTTTGTGTTTAAAGTGAATCAAAGTGAATAATTAATATAGTGTAACCCACCCTGGCCACACCGTCAGCAAACACACCCTCTTGAGAGTCTTATTAAAGGTAATTATTATGCATTTTATCGTTGAAAAAAAAAAACAATGATAGAAACAAATAATTTGACTGCGAAAAACGATTCTTTTGAATATGAAATTAAATATTTTGTATTTCACTAAGGGTAGAGGGAGAATATAAGCTGTTGAAAGGGGAGGGGGAGTGTAGGTGTCATTGAAAAAAAAATTAGTTTTTTATTTTTTATTTATTTATTTATTTTTTACTTTTTTTTTTTAAAAACACTTTCTCATTCATACTCACACTTAATATACTTTTACACAGGAGTGGATTAAGGGTTGAAAATTAAAATAAAATAAAAATTAAAATAATTATTTATAAATGTATTCAAATTATTTTGAGAGTAATTTCGCGGTGAAGGCTCGCATTTCCTTAAAGGGAGGGGGGAGGTATGAAGGCATTAACCCCCCCCCCCTGGTTAATGCCTCATCCCCTATAATGCATAAGGATATTAATGTTTTTTAATACTTTTACTAAAAAATAAATGCATTCTGTTAAAATTTATTTTCAATATTTAGCAAATAGCATAGTGAGAAGAAACATTTTAATGTCATTCTAAAATTTCTTATTACCGGGGCGGAATTAATTTTTGAAAATTTCAAAACTCTCATAAACAGATAATAATAACACTGGGTAACTTAGGAACCCATCGATCCCTTGCAGAATTTTGTAGAGATTTTTTCATTAGTTAGAAAAGTAAGATATGATTAGTCCACTTAGAATTTTACTGGGGTGAGTTACCGCATCTTTTTGTATATAGAACTAATCTCAATTCGGATTTGAATTTTTACTTTCTCTTACCTCTATATATATGTTAATATATATAGAGAGAAAGTATTGGATTCATGTCAAAAATTCGATGTCGAGATTTTGATGGATATACACATTTTGAGGTCCCTTGAATCCAAAAAAGTGGTTTTCGCGACATGTTCTGTCTGTGTGTCTGTTTGGGTTCAATTTAAAGCATGAAGGAAGATAGGAGGTTGAAATTTTATATTTAAGTCAGGTACCCCCCTAGGGCGTGAAAATATGATTTGAGAAAAATATTTTTCTTCAGGAATGAAAGTTAGAAAAATCTTTAAAAATATATTTTAACAGCTGACGTTTCAGCTTTGTTCAAAGCCATCCTCGGAGCTATTAGTGGTCATCCTAGGATGACTTTGACCAAGGCCGAAACTTCAGCTATTAAAATATATTTTTAACGAAAAAATTCTGGCTTTGTTTTTTCTAACTTTCATTCCTGATATTATACGAATTCCACCAGCCATAAAATACCCTTATGCCAGCGTTTTCTAAACTGTGAGGCGCTGGGGAGGCCCTAGGGAGACGCGGACTAGTCTAAGGAGAGGCGCGAATATTGGCCCCCAGGACCAAATGATTGCTAGTTTTAATATAAATAAGAATTAATAAAAAAAAATATTTTTATATATATTTATATTTTTTAGCATTAAAAATTTTTGTTTTTTTATTAATTTATAAAATGGGGGAGGGGGGAGGCATCATAAGATTAATTATTTTTAAGGGAGGCGTGGTAACATAAAGTTTGGAAACCACTGGTTTAGAGTCTTAAATGGTCTAAGCTGCCGAAAGACCGTGTGTATGTGTGAGTGAATGTGAGTGTGAATTAGAAAAAAGTGTGTGTTAAAAAAAAAGATGAAAAATTGAAAACTTATGTTTTCCAGAGCCAAGGTAAGTGCGCGGCTAGTAATCAATAAATTAATTAAAATTAAAAATATTTAAGGTGCGCGTCTCGAAAAACCGTTAAAGCACGATTGACTCGAGGCGGCACGAGATGGCGTTAGTGTTCCCCTATTGGAATACACGTAACTTGTTCCATTTAATTCTAGACTTTCCAGCTAATTAATTAAAGGCAAAAAATTAATTATTTTTTAACACAATGATTACTAATTTAATTATCTACAACTTATAGAGCTCCTTTTTTTAAATATCTTTTATTTTTCTTTGTTTGAGAAAGATTAATCGTTTGATAAAGACTTTTATTATTATTATTATTATATACCCGTATATTAATGCGATTAATCTAAAAAAAAATTTTTTTTTTCGAAAATCAAAAAAAGGGCTTCTACAAGTTGTAGATATTTTAAATAGCTTTAATTAAAAAAAAAATTGAGGTCGATAGCTTCAAAATTGTGGCAGCTGGAAAGTCCCAAAATTAGCACAACAACTACAACTACAACTTGTAGAAGCCCTTTTTTTGATTTTCGAAAAAAAAATTTTTTTTTTAGATTGATCGCATTAAATAAATGATATTTTAAAAAAAGGAGCTCTATAAGTTGTAGATAATTAAATTAGTAATCATTGTGTTAAAAAATAATTAATTTTTTGCCTTTAATTAATTAGCTGGAAAGTCTAGAATTAAATGCAACAAGTTACGTGATTTCCTATGGGGGAACACTAACGCCATCTGGTGCCGCCTCGAGTCAATCTGCTTTAACGGCTTTTCGAGACGCGCACCTTAAGTCCTCTATTGATTCTTTATTGTTTTTTATATCTCTATATTCAGATATAACATATAAAAAGAGCATTCCATTGCTATACTTAATAAATTTGATAGGATATCCTTAGGATCATCTTTTTTTCAATTAAATAAAAATTAATAAAAAATAAATAAATGAAAAAATAAAAAAAGGGGATTACAATAAATGGGTTTCTGTAAATCCACCTAAAGAAAAAAGAGGTTAAATAATGAACGATGGTAGATTTTTTAAGACTTTTCGGCATCTTAGGCTATATAGGCTTTAAGGATACTCATTATTTGTGCAGGCACATTTATTTATACCATTTGGTACCCAAATGATTTAAATACAGTATATATTTATCGGACTGCTTGGGATAAAAACTTGATTGAAATTTTAATCTCAAAAATTTCACAGGAGGTAAATATAATAGGGAGTCCCGCAAATTGGTCTGTCTGTCTGTCTGTGTATGGGTATAAATATCTCAAGACGAAAAGAGCTAAGAGGCTAAAATTTTATATTTAAATTAGGTACTCTCCTGGTTTCTATACCAAGGGTTGCGGGTTCGGATCCCAGGCAGTCCGATGATTTTATTTAAACCTGAGTTGCCGAAAAGACTGTGTATGTGTGTGTGGGAGTGGAGTGTGGATGAGTGTGTGGGAAAAAAGTGTGAGTGTTAAAAATTATTGTGTGGTTTTATGAAACCACGATGCAAGTGAAACTTTTTTTCGGATCGTAGGCGTTTAACTGAAAATTTTCAGAAAATTATTCAAATAAGGGTATTAAAATCGCTTTTTTAATCTTAACTTAATAATTGGAAATGAGGATTGATAATGGGAAATCAAATGTTGAAAACTGAGAACAATATTTATTTAGTAATTGAAGATTTGAATCATTTTAAAAATTATATTTTATCAATTTAAAAATTAAATAATTAAATCTCACAATTATTTTTTTATAATTCGTCATATATATTAAATTTATCTTTCCTAATTTTGTCGTCACGGCCTGTGACTTCATGGCTAGTAGCGTCACGGCCCTTGACGTCACGGCTTGTAATGCGACATGCTGATAGAAGAGCAAAAAAAATTTGACCATCAAATAAAAGTTCCACTTTAAAAAAGAAACCTGGTGTGACGTCTCGGCTTGCAACGCCACATGCTGATATATAGGCGAAAAAATTTGAGACGATGCAATAAGAGTTTTACTTAAAAAAACAGGTACTCTCCTGGCATCTAATACTAGGCTTTTGAAAAAATTGGCCAAAGACTACTAGCACTTTACCCACGCAACTTTGTAGTTTTTTCGATTTTCTTGACTAGTTAAAATTCATAAAGTAAATTTAGCTTTATATAAAAACTTTACGTATTATTTAATTTTTGTAATTTTGTTAGAAACAAAATGACTGAACAATGAAGTTCCTTAAAATGAATTAAAAAAAAAAAAATTATCTCTTGATGTATGTTGGTAGCGTGCTGGCCTTTATACCAAGGGTCGCGAGTTCACATCCGTCTCATACGACAATGTATTTCAATTGAATTGGCTACCAATCCAGGGGAAATAAATAGAGACGGGGTCTAAATGGCCTTCGCAACCGAAAAAGCCCTTAAATGAAATTAAAAAAAAAACAAAAAAAAATATTCAATCGGAAAGTAAATATTTCATCTAAAAAAATCTGGTATGAGCATATATCACAGTTTTCGATTACTAAAGATATGTGTTGTGTGTTGACACACCAGATTTTTTAGCTTTAAAAATGGGCCCGTCTCACGGTCTGTCGTCTGTTGAAAAGAGGAAGGACTGCCTGTCCTAGCTCGGGCAGCTCGTGGTCGCCATCCACGTACCCACAAGATGTGGGTCCCTGAGCGATCTCTACATTTCTTTCTTTCTTTTATTATTTACAAAAAAGAAAAAAAAAAATTTAGTAAACAAGATTGATTTAAGAAGGTTATCATAATATAAACGATCAGAAAGAGAAAGAGGATGTCGTTTGGGGTTTCTTGCTAGATAGAGAGACTCTTCTTCTTCTTCTTTAAGCTTCTAGTTAAATTAAGTTTGCCAATAAGTTTGAAACAAGTTTGCAATTATTTTTCCTTCCTTTATGTATAAGAAAGGAGATTTACAAACATCTAATAGAAGTTTCAAAACCACTAACATTTGATTTATAGAAATTTATATGAAGATTAACTAAAAAAAAAAGAATTTCAATTTAAAAAAAAAATTCAATCTGGTTTCAAATCCCATAAATAAATGCTTTTATATTTAATTAAAAAAATTTAAATTTATTACTTCCTCCGGCCCAAATTAATTGGTACCTTTGAAAATCTTTCTTCTGATTATTTGTACTTTTGTTTTGTTTTTCTGAGATTTTAGGTTGATATTGTTTCACTCATTAATATTAGTGTGACAAAATAAATGCTATATGAAAACTAGAAAAAAAATCATTGTGTGGTTTTATGAAACCACGATGCAAGTGAAACTTTTTTTTTCGGACCGTAAGCGTTTAACTCAAAAATTTTCAGAAAATTATTCAAATAAGGGTATTAAAATAGCGTTTTTAATCATAACTTAATAATTGGAAAAAGGGAATGATAATGGGAAATCAATAGACACATGTTAAAAACTGAGAACAATATTTAGCAATTGAATCATTTTAAATTATTTTAAAAATTTTATTTTATCAATTTAAAAATTGAATAATTAAATCTCACAATTATTTTTTATAATTCTTCATATATATTAAATTTCAACTTTCCTATTTTTGTCGTTACGGCTTGTGACGTCATGGCTTGTAGCGTCACGGCCTTTGGCGTCACAGAATGTAACGCGACATGCTGATAGAAGAGCGAAAAAATTTGAGAGGATCAAATAAAAGTTTCACTTTAAAAACAAAATGAAAATGAAAATTACAGGTTTATAATAATTGTAGTAGTAAATACAATAAGATTAATTTAAATATTTAATATTTTATTATAAGAAATATAGCAATTAATTTGGGACGGAGGAAGTATAATTTTTATTCTACTATGACTTGCATCCAGTGGAGTTATTTGGGAGCATTTGCCCCTCCAAGGGCTCTGATTTTTATAAAATTCTATATTATTCTAAATAAAATATTCCAAAATATATCTACGAATATATAAACTGTACAAAATTAAACAATTAAATTAGATATATTTTGGCCAAATATGAGTACCTGTTTGTAAGTAAATTTAATTTAAAAAAAAAAGTTCTCCCCCCCCCCAAGAAAAAGTTGAAATGACGCCACTGCTTGCATCTCCTTTCAAATCAATAATCCTACCTGGATAAAAATTTTATTAATCTCTATTCTGAATGTTCTTTGGCTCGCAAGATCTTTATAAATATCTCAATGAAATTATTTATTTAATTTATCCTCTCGACTGCTGAGGTTGTCTAGGTCAGAGTTTTCCAATCTTTTGAAGTTCACGGGTGCCGTGGGGCATAACAATAAACACTATTAGACCCCCTTTCTTGAATTAAAACATTTTTTTTTTTTTTTTTGGAGATATTTATAAAGATCTTGCGAGCACATTCAGAATAGAGATTAATAAAATTTTTATCCTGGGAAGTTTATTGATTTGGATAGAGATGCAAGTCAAAGATAGAATTGAATTTAAATTTAAAAAAAAGTAATAATTAAGTTTTATCCTCTTCTACCTTATTCTCCCTTATTCCCACGATGCGGGGTCGGCGGACCTCACTATTTCCCTCCAACCCTATCATGCGATTTTTCGACAGAGAAGGATAGAACAGGCCAGCCCGTCGCAAGGTCTGACGCCTGTTGAAAAGAGGAAGGAAAAGACAGATCTAAAAAGAACAAAAGGACTGTCTGTCCCAGCTCGGGCAGCTCGTGGTCGCCAACCACGTACCCACAAGATGTGGGCCCCTGAGCGAAAGTTTTAAGGCTATATGTAAATTTATTGAATATATAATACAATATATAATAAGTAACGTACACCATAACATAATATAGTAAACTTTACTACAGTCACTGAATAAAAAAATCAGGTGTGACTGGTCGCATTGCACACAACTTCCTCTTACTTCAGTAAAAGAAAGTTGTGTTCTGTGCTTGTCACACCAGATTTTTTGTGTGACACATAAACACAAAATCGAAAAAACTTTAAAAGTGCATCAGTAAAGTGGTCAGTACTTTATGGTCGATGTTGCGAAAACCATCTTTTTGGATTCAGGGGCCTCAAAACTTGTATATATCCATCAAAATCTCAACATCGGATTTTTGACATGAATCCAATACTTTCTCTCTATATATATTAAGCCGGGGCACACCCGTTGGGAACCACTAGTTAGTTAACTTTAATACGCCTTTCGACACTCTTGTAGGAGAAAATGTGTGGCAAATAAAAAATAAATCCCGATATTATTTGATTTTTATAATAGCTATATTTCAATTCTTTGCTTTTCTGGTTGATTTCTTTTATTCATTAAAAAAAGAAAAGAAATCTCTTTTAGATCTAGAGACAGCTTTTGGTCAAAGGAAGAGAGAGGGAGAGAGAGAGAGGGAAATGAAAGGTCAAAAGACAAGAACCCTTTAAAAGAGGAGCATAAAAAAAGTAAGACGATGTCACACACAAACGAACGAGATTAAAAAGGTGTGCACTGTAAGTGAGTTGAATAACAAAATCCTTAATAACCAATAACTTTGAGGATTTCACAAAGTATATAGGTTCATTAATTCTTTTCAAATTCTTTTTGTCTTTATTTAAGGTTGTTCGGATAGTACCCCGTAAGTCATAATAGAATCTAATTTTTTTTTTAATAAAATTAAAAATTTGAATGCCAAAATACCTTATTATAATTTAGTCGTGACCTACCATAGTTTATAATTGTATTAAGTTAATAATTTAATTACCAAAAATAATAATGAATGACTTTTGACTTGAGTAATTTTTCACATAATTTAGATCTGGCAACATTGCATTTATCAGCTGTTTATTTTAAATCTTAAAAGGCTTCAATTTTATTTTATTTAATATATTACAATGATTAATGCATATCAGTTTATAAACACAATGGACGATTTGCGAGAAAAAATATCGTAAAATTGAAAAAAAAAATGTAACTAACAGCGAGGAATGAGTATTATTTTATGCGACGTTGGCACACTGGTCTGAGTCTCAATTTTAAATATTGGCGACTGTCATTTTGGAGAATTTTTCGACTTTCTTGTTAAAATATCTTTAAAAGATTTTGGCAGAAACTTTTGATTATATGTTTAACGTATTCCTCGGCTATATAATTCGATATGTGTGTGTTTCGTCGATATTCCCCATAGACTACATGTTAAATTTCAATTTTTTAAAAATTAATTACACGATAACCCTGCGTCAGATATGCTTCAAAATTTTATTTTATACGTAAGTGATAGTGATTAATAACATATTAAAAAATTAGCTGTCAATCTAACAAAGTGCTTTAAAATGTCCGAACAACCTTAAGACGGGTATTAAAGGCTTGAGTAGCCAAAATGGCCCTAAAAATAAATAATAATAATAAAAAAAAAAAACAAGATAGGAATAGGAATTTGAAAAAAATGTTTTCCATGCATCTAAAACACACACACGCCTTAGAGTTAACACATTAAGGATTAGCTCTGATTAAGCCCTTGACCTATGACTCAAAGGTAGAACATTAGATTCTGATGTCAAAGGTCAAGGGTTCGCAACCCGCCAGAGGCGAAGAATTTATTTCTTATTAATTGGATACCAATCAATAGGGATAAATAGGGAGCGGTCTAATTGGTCTCAGATGCCGAAAAAAACCTTAAATAAATTAAAAAATAGAAGAGAATTAAGAAGAGAGTTTTCGTTGTTTTTTTTTGTTTTTTTTTTTTTTTTAATTTTATTTCAAGTTTTAAAATATTTTAAAAATTTACAAATTTTTATTTAATTTATTTAATCAAGTCCATTTGTAAATCTATGGTCACGGGCATTCATTGTATCGCTTTTATGCTAAATGCCCTAAAGGCAAGCAGAAGAAAAAATTTATTTTATTTTTAAAATTGAACTCTTCATTTTTATTCTTAATCTTAAATGAACTTAAAGATAGAAAGAGAGAATTGAATTCTAAAGAAACAAATAGCTACTTATATTTTCAAATAAAAAAAAAAAAAAAACAGTGTAAACAAAAGGCTGATCTCTTTTTATACTTTCTGATTAAGAAAAAAAAAAAGTAAAAATTGAATAAAGAGCGAAAAAATGATGACCTGTGAAACCTGAGATTACAAAAAAAAAAATGTTGATAGCCTCTTAACGCTCCTCCGATTTCTTTCCTCTCGATCTCAAAAACAATAAAGATTTGGATATTAAAAATCTGGTGCGACTGATGCACAACACACAACTTTCTCTTACCCTTTGGTTTTCAAAATTTTAATCTGGATATTTTATACACAACAGAGAATCCTAAATTAATACAAAATTTCATAAGAATTAGAAAATTTTTTTAAAAATGTGTAAAAAGTTCCAAAGGGGACCCCCTTGTGAACCGAAATGAACTTACAAATTAGATTAATGATATAAAAAGAGAATGCAGCCAATAATAAAAAGCAGCTATTTTGTTTGGTTCAAGGCTTTGCTCTCATACTCTCTTGGGGGTAATGAAATTTTAATAAAAAAATACATTCGGCTAAATACATATGATCTGTATTATATCTCATTTGACAATATCTATTTTGTATGTTAATAATATAAAATATACTGTTGGAGGGGTGAAGATGGCTTTGTTGATCATAGCCGAAACGTTCCAAAATAAAGAATGTTAACAAAATAGATGCTTTTTATTATTGGCTGCATCCTCTTTTTATATCATTAATCTAATTATAATACAGCCACAATTCGTTATTAACTTACAAATCCCTATAGGGATTTAACATTGGCTCTATGGAAGGTAGAGCCGAAAAGAGAATTAGAAAAATCTTTAATCTTTCCTATGAACCTACAAGAGTAAAGTGTACTTCAAAACACTTTTAGGCTAAAATGAGAATATACATTTTAAAGAGCATCTAAAAAATAATTGATTGAATTTTAAACAATTTTGGTGGAGTGAATTTTGAGTAAATCGAAAAAAACTGAAAAAGTACAACAGTAAAGTACTAGTAGTTTTTGGCCGATTTTGTTCAAAAGCTTATTTTATGTGCCCGGAAGGGTGTCTAACTTAAATATAAAATTTCAACCCGGTACCTCAACTCTTTCATTTTAAAAATCGTTACAAACAGATCAATTGGCGGAACTCACTTTTTTGGACTCAAGGGACCTCAAAACATGTATATCCATCAAAATCTCGACATCGAATTTTTGACATGATCGCAATACTTTCTCTCTCTATATATTTCATATATAGGGTAAGAGAAAATAAAAATTAATACCTATGTAATTCAATTTATTTATGTAGGGAGTGATAATAAATAAACCTACGGTCGAAAGTTTAAATCTTATTTTCAAAAAAATATTTTTTTAACTCAATTTTTTTTTTTCTCAAAGCTTTGACGATCAAAAACAGACTGCGCAGCTAGTATGGACTGAATACGATCCATACTTTTATTCATTCAATGAAATATCGTTTGAGTGGCTATCTTGTTTAATTATTGACCGACTACCACCAGTATATAAAATATGATTGATAGAATTAATCAAGAGTCCATCATTCTGAAAAAAAAATTCCATTCATCAAATAAAAAAAAATTTAATTGAAAAAAAAAATTTTATTTGATATATTAATATATATTTTATCATCTTGGCCAGTAAAACAAATTTTTCGAGATTTAATTCAATAAATAATAATAATTATAAATGGATTGGCGAAAATTTCGGAAGGAATTTTGGCGTCTCCTCCCTTTGGAGCATACAGGTCCCATACTTTGTCAGGTTTAGAGCCTATCGGCCTAAGGCTAGTTTTACCTAGCAACCCGAGTCGAAAAATAACTGCTATTTTACTCCTCCTATGGAGTGGAGTCTGGCAAGGAAAGAATAAAACAGTGTGGTTTTATGAAACCACGATGCAAGTGAAACTTTTTTTTCGGAACGTAGGCGTTTAACTCAAAAATTTTCAGAAAATTATTCAATTAAGGGTATTAAAATCGCGTTTTTAATCTTAACTTAATAATTGGAAAATGGGATTAATAATGGGAAATCAATGGACGCATGTTAAAAACTAGGGTCCGACCGAAACAAGATTTTCAGCCGAAACCGAAACCGAATATTCGGCCTCAACCTTAGTTTCGGCCGAAACCGTAACCGAAACAGAAACTTGTATTTCCTATAAAAAAAATTTATATATATTTTTTTTTTTGAAATTTTTTTCCCCTCCCTGAAAATCATTTTACCTTTTTTTTTAGGGAGACAAAAATTTGTTTTCTCCTTCAAGTGCAAATCATTTGACCTTTTTTTTTTAAGACTCAAGTTTCGGCTACTTTTTGGCCGAAACCGAAACTACGGCCGAAACCATGATTTTTGGCCGAAACTGGCCGAAACCGTAACCGAAACCGAATATTCGGTTTTTTATAATTCGTCACTTTCCTATTTTTGTCGTCACGACTTGTGACGTCATGGCTTGTAGCGTCACGGCCTGTAACGCTTCATGCTAATAGAAGAGCGAAAAAATTTAATGCCATCAAATAAAAGTTCCACTTTAAAAAACCATTTTTTCTGTCAAAATTCGAGCGCCAATCACGCTCTTCTTCGGGACAGTCTAATGTCAATTTTCACGGATAGTAGTAAAATGAGTATCATTTGACATCAGCAAACTGAACTTAAATTAACATTAAAAATTTTTACTTTCTCTTACCTCTATATACTGTATATGTTAATATATATAGAGAAAAAGTATTGGATTCATGTCAAAAATTCGATGTCGAGATTTTGATGGATTTATAAGTTGAGGTTCACTGAATCCAAAAAAGTGGTTTTCGCGACATCGTCTGTCTGTGTGTCTTGGTAGTATTGGTGGTATTTAAAAAATTTATATACCATATTGGTATTTTGATATTATAATTAATATATACCAACAATATCTTCTTTCTGTATTTTTTTTAAGACTTCCCCTTTTTTCATCATCTTCTTTCACTGGAGTATATTAATATCTAAAAAGTACTTTAGTCTCTTACGATCCATATAATTCTTTACTAACTTTTTTTTATGTTATTAGTCTACAAAAAAGTATATATTGAAAACATGTTGGTCACATCTGTCAAATTTATTGTTCTTATAAATAATTTATTAGCGAGTTAAATACTATCTATATAACCGGCCTTCGATGGGCCTCGCCCGTCTGTTCTTTGGCCTTTCATTTTTGAAATTTTAATCAAAACACTAACAACTCTTTCTGAGATGTGACATTTAATTATTTTAAAATATTACGGCTGAACTTCAAGAAATTTGGTCTAATATCTTCAAATAAATTTGTCAAATTTCGATGAATGGTTCCATATACGCAAGTTAAAAAGCTACGCACACATAGACACATATAACCATTTTAATAAACAACAAAATAAATAAAATTTAATAAGCTAAAGGTGATATTTTAACATTTCAAAAATGTAAGCAGAGCAGGTAATTTAGTTCAGATATTTATAGTCGCCTCTTTTGAATATTATTAAATCAGGGACCTCGGGGAGATAATAATATCCTTATGGCTCCTATTTTTATCTTGGATATCAATATAATTTCTCATCCCCTATTGATGAGTGAGAGAGAAAAGTTTTTTTTTTTTAATGAAAGATAAACGACTATAGAAATTTCCTAAATGGATTTAAGGATTTTTCCTCGCCCTGTTAGTTGATGGCAATTAATTATGGAAGTAAAAAAAGAAATTAGGATGTTCGTAGTTATTCCGGTCTTTTGAATTCTATAAAATATAAATAGTCTATTAATTATAAATAAATAATGTTGCATAAATTTAGATTATGGTAGGTGAATTTGAGGGAGAAAGGGAATAGGAAAATCCATCTCTTTTTATTATTATATTTATTAATAAAGTATTTCAATAAATAAAATAAAATAATTCGAAGAGAAGTTGCTGTTGATGTTATGGAATGGAAAAGAACAAGTACAGGTGCAGCAAATGAAGAGAGCCTTTGGATGCTAAATGCCGAAAAAGGAGACGTTTCGGACAAAATTTATTTGTCCATCTTCAGTCCTCGTTGGCTTATAAATTAATTAGGCACAAAGTTGTCATTGTTGTTTTGGCACGAATTTGTGCGCATGTATATTTTTATAAAAATAGGCGAGTGTCAATGTTTCGTGAGTGTCTATAAGATAACATTATCTTATAGACACTCACGAAACATTGACACTCGCCTATTTTTATAAAAATATACATGCGCACAAATTCGTGCCAAAACAACAATGACAACTTTGTGCCTAATTAATTTATAAGCCAACGAGGACTGAAGATGGACAAATAAATTTTGTCCGAAACGTCTCCTTTTTCGGCATTTAGCATCCAAAGGCTCTCTTCATTTGCTGCACCTGTACTTGTTCTTTTCCATTCCAATAAAATAAAACATTATAACTAGCTGCAAAGCCCGCGTTTTGTCTTTTTTGAATTTTTTTTTTTAATTCCCCTTTTCGACTGCATAGACCATTAGGATTTTAATTTATTTATATTTAAATTAATAGTACCGATGACTACCGGGGGAAGTTCCACACGCTTATGCCTCAGGGTCACCCACCCTAAGGATTCGCCGCGCTTGGCATTACTTAACCGCTTTGAAATGAGTTCTCTACTTGATTTTTTTTATTGAAGAATTAAAAAGATTTTATAAATTTTTAAAATATTTTATTTTTGGCCACCCTAAATGAGTTTGACCAAAAATAATAATTAACCTTAAACTGGCCTCGTAAAATTTACTCGTAAATCTACGTAAATCTTTACGAGAAATAATTTCATGTATTTAAAAGAAAAGTTAAAATTAATTTTCACAATAATTATTATATCAAGCCCGTGACCTGTAGCTCATTGAGAAGATATTAATTAGTTTCATTAGCCTGGGGTCCCGGGTTCGCTTCCCGTTTTTATTTTAACTTGCAATTTTGTTTATTATTTATTTATTTAATGCCTCAGGGCGATCAGCTGCCATGGCTTTTATGCCTTTACAATAATTACAATCATTAAGTTACAATAAGAAAAAAGAAAAAAAAAATTATCTTCATTATTTCTTCATGTTCATGTTTAAACAAATTTTTGAAAAGTTAATGTTATTTTTTTTTTTTTACTAATACTTAGTTTATTTTTATAAAGGGCTTGGCGATATCAAATTTGTCCTGTGCCCTACAAATACTAAGCGAACTGACACATCTCAATGATAGCCTTAGCTAATCTTTATATTGATATTGAATCCATGATAAAAAATATCATTTTAAGGTTGTTCGGATAGTACATCGTAAGTCATAATAGAATCTAAATTTTTTTTTAAATAAAATTAAAAATTTGAATGCCAAAATTCCTTATTATAATTTAGTCGTGACCTATCATAGTTTATAATTGGATTAAGTTAATAATTTAATTACCAAAAATAATAAATGAGTGACTTTTGACTCGAGCAGTTTTTCACGTAATATAGAACTGGCAACATTGCATTCATCAACTATCTATTTTAAATCTTAAACGCCTTAAATTTTATTTTATTTAATATATTACAATGTTTAATGCAAATCAGTTTAAACACAATGGACGATTTGCGAGAAAAAATATTGTAAAATTGAAAAAAAAAATGTATCTGACATAGAGATAAGACACTTATGTTATGCGACGTTGCCAGGCTGGTCTGACTCTCGAGAATTCATTATTTTTAAATATTAGCGACTGTCATTTTGGAGAATTTTTTGACTTTCTTGTTAAAATATCTTTAAAAGCGGTCGGCAGAAACTTTTGGTTTTATTTTTAACGTATTCCTCGGAAGTGAATTAATAAAATGTAAGTTTTTTTGTTTTTGTATCAGTTGCACAGATGCCTATATAATTCGATATGTGTGCGTTTCGTCGTTATTCCCAATAGGCTACATGTTAAATTTCAATTTTTTAAAAATTAATTACACGATAACCCTGTGTCAGATCTGCTTCAAAATTTTATTTTATACGTATTTGATATTGATTAATAACATATTAAAAAATTAGCTTTTAATCTACCAAAGTGCTTTAATGTCCGAACAACCTTAAGTCATATTTAAAAAAAAAAAAGTCTCTCCTTTCCTCTTCATTTACATGAATTGGCCAATTTTTTTTACTTTTTAATCTAATATTACATTCAATAAAAAAATTGCAATTTTTTTTTTTTTATTCATCCATTTTTATTCGAATTTTTTTTTCCTTTACACCTTTGATCAAATCAAATTTAAATATATGATGGTAGATAGGCTAGGGTGAAAGTAATTATCAAAAAAATGCTTTAATAGTTAGATATATAGTCCTATATATTACAACAAAAATCTGAATTGATTGACCGCACACCCTTTGCTGTTGAGATATATTTAAGAATTAAAGCTTTCACTTTTATTATGATTAAATGAAAATATATGATGAGTAAATAAAAGCGTTAAATTCATATTTCTTTCTGTTTACAGAATCCTACTCACTGTGCTTCAATACGTAGTGCCGTTCAGTGTACTTATCTACACCTACACTAGAATCGCTATTGTTGTTTGGGGGAAACAAATTCCCGGTGAAGCCGAAAACAGCCGAGATCAACGAATGGCACGTTCCAAAAGAAAGGTGAATCATTTTGAAAACTAATTTCTATGTTAAACTTAAGATCTTTATGGAGAAATTTGAAGAAAAAAGGAAGAACTTATTGAAATTACAAGAGAAAAAAAACTATTATTCTAGGATTTGGATGGAGATCTACCATATCTAATTTCATTCTGAGACTTACAAAGGAAATTTTGACTAGTTACTGTACTGCCCTCGGTAGAATTAGAATTAAAACTGAAACCTCTTGACCTTAATTTTTCTAAACCTTCTAATATATGAGGTTATTTAAAATGTATTAATGCCTCCTTAAAACTAGGAGAGTACGATGTTCTGTAGAAGTGTGATCTGACCTTCTTGGCTAGACATTTCTATGTCAGGACTCTTTTGTAGTTAAAGTATTAGATAATTTAAATATTTCAAGCAGTTCGGCCTATTTAGACCCCTATATTTAAGGCGGAACAGGAGCGAAGGTGTTACGCATGTTTTTCCCTCTAAGATGGCGTAGTGTGTCATAAAAAGTATGCTCAAAAATCAAGTAATTCAAAAATTTGCCAAGAGATGTCAGAATGGTAGCTAATAATATTTAATGCATTTGGTTGATTTTCATTGATCTTTTAACAATAAATACTTTATAAATGATATTATAAGTTATATTATGTATCTTTTATAAAAGCATAAAAATATACAAATCTAGGCCAGATATAAATGTAAATATGTAATTGACATTTAAAAATGTAATTTTTAGGTTTTTTTTAGGTCTTCGGACCTTATGCACCCATTCCAAAAAAAAAAAAAAAAAAATTATCCTAGACAGGGCTCAGGTGCAACAGGTGCACCAGCACAGGGCCCAGAGATCAAGGGGGCCCTAAAACAAAATTGTTAGTTGAATTTTCTTTACAAATATGTTTTACAAAAATTTTATTCGAGATTTTAAAATAAAATATATAAAATAATTTTATTTAAAATAACCCTGAAATTATACATTGTATTTAATATTTAACATAAATCTTTTATT
>JAKCPI010025027.1:0-58013 GCA_023213315.1 Euborellia annulipes
GACAGATTTTAGAGCTATAGAGAAAATACAAAATTTTAATAGAAAATGTACTCTAGGGGGCTCTAATTTTATATTACATGGATTTTTTTTTAAGGCGACACCCTTTAAAAATATGCAGATAGCTATAATACATATAAATTTTAAGTTTCAGCTAATCGGAGGTCATTTAGACGTGCCACAGCAGCTAAAAGTTTAGAAAAATCAATTTTTTCAGTTTTTTTGCCTTGGTCATCCCTAATACAATTTTAGGTTTCCCTGAATGAAAAAAACATATATTCACGATATTCTATAGTTCTTTGACTTTCTGAAAATTATTCATTCGTAAAAATCTGTTAAGTACTAAGGAAATTATGAACAAAAACGTCACCAAAGAAAAAACACAAGTACACTCACTGGTCGAAAAAATAGACTTCTTGTTCTTTTACAAGAATAAAAGAAAGATGTGAGATTTTAGAAATATTTTTTTTTTCTAATATTTAATCAAGTTAGTGCCCTTGACTAGATGTTCAAGAAAGGATACATAAGCTTCTCGTAGATAGGGTTCACTTTTTTAATTAAATTGAAGTCCTTTTTTTTAACCAGTGAGTGTACTTGTGTTTTTTCTTTGAGTGACGATTTTTATTCATTATTTCCTTATTAATTAACAGATTTTTACGAATGAATAATTTTTAAGAAGTCAAAAACTATAGAATCTATCGTGAATATATGTTTTTTTTCATTCAGAGAAACCTTCCCTATTAGAGATGACAAGAAAAAAAAACTGAAAAAATTCGATTTTTTCTAACTTTTTAGCCGTTTGTGGCACGACTAAATGACCTCCGATTAGGCTGAAACTTAAAATTTATATGTATTATAGCTATCTGCATACCTTTTTAAAGGGTGTCGCCTTAAAAAAATCCATGTAATATAAAGTTAGAGCCCCCTTAGAGCACATTTTCTATTAAAATTTTATTTTCTCTATAGCTCTAAAATCTGTCGTGTTGGGGCAAAACTGATGGCATTCTTGGAATCAGCGCTACCCAAATACCCAGAAATAGCTTCAAATTCTCAGTCAACAAAATCACTGTTGCCCAGTGTTATTTAAGTAAATCGATTTTCCGACAACACAACTGGCCTGAAGCCTTATCCTACCAAAAGGAAACCAAACATAATTTATTTCAGTACCTAATTTAAATTCGATCTGATTATTGTTACTTGTGAACGGTAATTCCTAACTCAAGTAATTAGAAATGAAAAAACTTATGATGTAATTTCTTTATTATCTGATATAAGTGAATTTTTTTCAATTTCAATTTGCGAAGGCAAAAACGAATTTGGAGGAAAATGAAACATCATAGGGAGTAAAAAAAATTCTCCCTTTGCCCCCTTTGATAAACTCAATTTGATTTCCATTTTGCTGATTCAGTTTAACTGTTTGACTTTTATTTAAATTGAATTAACCAAAAAAAAAAGCAGAAGAAGGAAGAAAAAAAAAGAAGAAAAACTTAGAAATCGTGCTAGCAGTTTCTATTAAAAATGTATAAATAGGCGATTTATGAGTAACGCCGAAGTAAATAAAACTGTAGATTGGTTCTAATTTCTAAGTCTTTTCATTTAAAAAGATGTTTTTTTTTTTTTTTTCTCATTCACACTCACAATCACACACACATTCACACAGTCTTTTCGGCAACTTAGGCCATTTAAGACTTTAGACGATAACCGTTATTTATTATTATACATATATGGGGGTCCAGGCATTCTTATATAAGCCATTTGGTATCCAAATGCCTTATATAAAATCATCGGACTGCCTGGGTAAAAAGATGTTAACATCTAGCAATCATTTGAAATAAATAGGGGCGGCGGTCTTAGATGCGGAAAAAGATCTAAAACAAATAAATATTAATATTAAAACCTTAAAAGCCCAAAGGATTCTTAATTTTAATAAATAGAAGAGTCTCTTAAAAATTCCTCCTGGCTGTACCACTGATAGCTACCTCATATGCGAGAAAGTTACAAAATAAGTATACAAATTTGGTAACCGGAACAAAGTTTTGTAATGTCTTGTCACACCAGATTTTTTTGTATCGTCATATTAATTTTTTAATAGTATTAATTTTCAGCGATAAGCATGGGATGGGACTGCCTGGGATAAGGACTCACACCCCTTGGCTTTTACCATAGAACATAATTCCGGTTATAACTCGAAAATTGAAAAAATGTCACTTAGATCAAAATTTCCTTCAGGTCTTAATGTATCTAAACATCTTAAGTTAATCTTCTGAATTGCCTCAGTTGCCGAAAAGGGTTTATTTTTTTCTTTTAAATAAAAAATCAATATATCTAACCTCTCTCTCACAGGGGGAGGGGAGAGAAATTATTACATTAAATATGAATTGATTTATTTAAATATAATTTGTAAAGAACACAAGAAAACAATTTCCCTAAATTAATATCTTTAATAATTGCGCTTTCCATTTCCTTTTTGTCGCTTCAAGCCTCTAATTATCGCATTACTTGTTTCTGTTGAAGGACCAAAATTAGATTTATATCATGAAAG
Source organism: Euborellia annulipes (assembly GCA_023213315.1). Classification (NCBI taxonomy): domain Eukaryota; kingdom Metazoa; phylum Arthropoda; class Insecta; order Dermaptera; family Anisolabididae; genus Euborellia; species Euborellia annulipes. The sequence continues at coordinate 2,540 of JAKCPI010025027.1, forward strand.
GAAAAAAAAGACAAAAATATTAAGGTTTAATTTGAAACAAATTGCTTTAATCACTCCGCGCACTTTCAACATCCACTTTGTAGATTCCCTCTCTCAGCCAAGCTATTTGCATAAAGCGTCGATTCAAATATTTCTCTCTTTCTTTAATTCACGTTTTGAATCAAAATTGAAAAGAGAATTCAAATTCATTAGATGATCGATTGTCAAATTGAAAATCTATCTTTTATAAAATATGAGGGAGTCAAGATATAAAATTTGGCCAATTTGTGAAGATGCTATCTTAAAAGCTAAGGAAATATTATAATGAGCTTATTAATCACAAAGCCTGACAGTCTTTAAAATTAAGATCTTAATTAATTAATCAAGCGTTCATTTATGCATATCATTAAATACATTTCAAACAAGCTATCATTTTTATTAACATGACATGGGATTGCAAAATAATAACAAAATAAGACGTCTGTAATCCGTGACAGGCGACAAATTGACAGATGTTTTGATAACAAATCTTTTTTTCAATCGAATATAAATTGTAAATAAACTGAAACCCACTATTCAAACAAATATTATTATAAACACTTGAAATATGTTGGAAAAATCCTAAAAACAACGTCTTGCTAAAAGTTGCTTGTTGCTTTTTAATAGAAATATCCGCTATATTAAATAATTATAAAGTTTTCGCGACATGGTCTGTCTGTGTGTGTGTTCAATTTTAAGCATGAAGGAATTGAGCTATGAAGCTGAAATTTTATATATCAGTTAAACATCCCCCGGGAGCGTGAAAATAAGATTTTAATCAAAATCGGCCAAAAAGTACTAATACTTTACTGATGTAGTATTACAGTTTTTTTCGATTTTCTCAAAATTTGCTCCAACGATTTTTTTTTTTTTAATTCAAAAATCAACTATTTTTTAGATGCTCTTTAAAATGTATATCCTCATTTTGCCATTGAAATCTTCTGAAGGCCACTTTACTCTTGTACTCCATAGAAAAGATAGGAGAAATGGTTGCCATGATAACAAAATATAAATATTTTGCCATACTTATAAATTGTACATCTGCATTCAAATGTACCCTACTGTCGGAAACGAAATATAACTCAACACAAAAAATCTGGTGTGACAAGCACAGTACACAACTTTCTCTTGCCGAAGGTAAGAGAAAGTTGTGTGCTGTGCGACCAGTCACACCATATTTTTTTAGTAAATAAACTGGTTTATGAATTTCACAAATTGGGTATATTAAAATTCAAGCACGAAAGTGTATAATTGAAAATTTATATTTTTTTTTACAAAATACAGTACATGATAGTCAAACTCATTTGTCCAATCGGCCATCGACAATTCCTTGTCAGATTCCAGTTCTATGGCGTGGCTACATACCAAAATTGTCGTCCTAGAGGAGCTTGTTACAAAATTAAAATACAGTTGGTACATAATACTATATAATCTTTTGTAGCTAATTACAAAATGCAATTCATATAAAATAAAAAAAGTGCATGTGAAAGTTTCACTTCTTAAATGTATAGTATGATTACACGATTTTTTACACTCTTGTTTCTTATTTAATTAATAAGCTTAATAATTCGAATATTTTATTATTAAATTTACAAATCCCCACTAGATAATGGAGTGAAAAGTTGATGAACATTTTTTAATGTTTCACGCGAGGTGTATTCGCATTGTGTTAATATCCACGCACCTATTTTTTTTTCTTTTTATTTTTCTTAGTCTTCTTAGAAGTCTTTCTTTTTTACTCTTATAACAAGAGAGAATTTTCACGCTCTTATAAGCACAAAAGAAAGGCTTAATAAAATTTATCTCTTATCGACAAATTAGTTGCTGCTAGAGCGCTTCTAATTAACGATTTAAGCTCAATACAAAAGAGAGAAAGAAGGAAAGGTAAGCTATTTGTAAAAACTTTAATCACTTTCCTTTCAATCCTTTATTTCTGATATTAGATGTATATTTTTATACAAAAAATTATCTCTAAAAAGAAATATAGATAGCAGAAGCAACACAAAATTTCATTCTTTGTTTTATTTATTTATTTTATTTTATTTTTTTTTTTTTGTTTTGTACAAAAAAAAAATTTATTTATTTATTTTTCTTGTATTAAATTGTGTAATATTGAAATTAAAATTCTCCTTTCTCTTTCTATTTATTTTTCCTCTTCTGACAAATATTTGGTGGAAATATTAGATTTACTCTAGATATATATACATATATATTTACTTTTATATTCGTCCCTTAAAAGGCTTCCCTCTAACATTTGATTTTACGATCAAAACAGAAAATATTCTCTCACATTTCTAATATTTCATTCAAAACGCCATTCATCGTTATTTTTTTTATATAACTACAAGTTTTGAAAAAATTTTACCGAAGGACAAAAACATACATTATGAGTCTATTTTTGACCCTGGGTCCATAACGTGTCGTAGCAATATGTTCGGGTCTAGAAAAATCAATTTTTAAAAGTGAAACTTTTATTTGATCCTCTCAAATTTTTTCGCTCGAGTTACAAGCCGTGATGTCAAAGACCGTGACGCTGTAAGCCATGACGTACATTTTTTTCGACCAGTGAGTGTACTTGTGCTTTTTCTTTGGTGACGTTTTTATTAATAATTTCGTTAATAATTAACAGATTTTTACGAATGAATGCTTTTAGAAAGCCAAAGAACTATAGAATATCGTAAATATATGTTTTTTTCATTCAGGGATACCTAAAATTGTATTAGGGGTGACCAAAGAAAAAAAAACTGAAAAAATTCGATTTTTCTAAAATTTAAACCGTTTCCGGCACGTCTAAATGACCTCCGATTGGAATGAAACTTAAAATTTATATGTATTCTATCTGCATAATTTGACGGGGTGTCGCGTTAAAAATAATTTGAACATTCTAAATAATAGCCGTTTTAGAGCACATTTTCTATCAAAATCTATTTTGCTCTATATCTCTAAAACTGTACCTGATGGAAAAATTCTAACTACATATCTGAATTCAGAATGAAAAAATCTGGTGTGACTGTCGCACAGCACACAACTTTCTCTTACCTTCGGTAATCGAAAGTTGTGTACTGTGCTTGTCACACCAGATTTTTTGTGTCGACATGTATTTAGTTCCCGGCAGTAGGGAATATTTGAATTCAGATGTAAAATTTATAAGTATGGGAAAATATTTATATTTTGTTACCATGGCAACCATTTCTCCTATCTTTTCTATGGAGTGCAAGAGTAAAGTGGTCTTCAAACAATTTTGAGGGCAAAACGAGAATATACATTTGAAAGAGCATCTAAAAAATAATTGATTTTTGAATTTTAATCAAAATCGTTAGAGCGAATTTTGAGAAAATCGAAAAAAACTGAAAAAGTACATCAGTAAAGTACTAGTACTCTTTGGCCGATTTTGATTAAAAGCTTATTTTTCCGGTCCCGGGGGTGTTTAACTTATATATAAAATTTCAGCCTCATAGCTCAATTCCTTCATGCTTAAAAGTGAACACAGACACACACACACACCCACACACCCACCCACCCACCCACAGACAGACCATGTCGCGAAAACCACTTTTTTGGATTCAGGGGACCTCAAAACGTGAAGATCCATCAAAATCTCGACATCGAATTTTTGACATGAAACCAATACTTTCTCTCTATATATATATTACATATATACATAGGTAAGAGAAAGTAAAAAGTAAAAAAAATAGGTTCACTAATCAGATTTCTTGTGAAAAAAACCTTGTCGACTAGTGTAATTAATATACGAGCCGAGTTATCTGCCAGTGGCGGTTCTTTGAATTTGATTTTAATTATTTAGACTAAAAGGGCTTGAATATTCTCCATATATTTCCAATTTGGAAATCGTTACTTCAACAATTAATATTATAACTTAGAAAGTTATAGTAATATCAAAACGAAAATAATTTTCCTGTAATCTTTAGAAAATCCTCATTGAACATGTAAAACTTGTTTAAAAAATCCAAAAAGCTGTGGAGATATCCATTAGGAATAGATGGATAGTAGAGAATTAGATTAACCAGAGATAACGGAGTATAATAATTTTTAATAGGCTATATATTTATTCAACAAACGAAAAAAATGAGGTTCCGTGTTCGTTTCTCGATCCAAGCGAGAAAATTCATTTTAATTTAATTTTGGCTACCAATCAAATCAAATAAATCATTTTAGATTCCGAAAATAGTTCTTAGGAAAAAGGCCGGTTTCGAGATCCCCTTTAAGACGAAGTGACAGTCATGTCGGAAATTTTCAACAATGAACTGTGGCTCTTCCAGTATTCATAGCAAGATTTTTTGTGCAATTTATTAGAATTATAACTTGACAATTTCTCATTTCTACACTGAGAATAGTTGCTGTAGAGTAGCGTTTGTAATAAAGAGCAAAATCATTGTGTGGTTTTATGAAACCACGATGCATGTGAAACTTTTTTCGGATCGTAGGCGTTTAACTGAAAATTTTCAGAAAATTATTCAATTAAGGTTATTAAAATCGCGTTTTTAATCTTAACTTAACAATTGGAAAATAGGAAATCAATAGACGCCTTCGGCGGGCGGCGCGGCTAGCCAGGAGGGCTTCGCCCCCTGGATTATATATATACAGTAGCCCGACTAGAAATTTTAATGTGGGACCTATTGGGGCCTCATTGGGTTGCCCATTAGGGACGTACATTGGGATGTCACGCAAAAACCAATCTGGCCCTAATTGGGCAATCCCACTTGGGTCCCGATGAGGAAGTCCCAAAGAGGTCCCAAAGAGGCACCCCATCCCCTAGCCTCATAGGGAAATCCCTATGTGGCCCCATAAAGATCCCTCAGGGATGTCACGCAAAAGCCAATCTGGCCCTAATTGGGCAATCCCACTTGTGCCCCGATGAGGAAGTCCCAAAGAGGTCCCAAAGAGGCATCCCAACCCCTAGCCTCATAGGGAAATCCATAAGTGGCCCGTCCTTCAGTTGTCATTTTTATAAAGTTGATCCTTAAATAAATAAAAATAAATAAATACATTGCCTGAAAATGATTTAGCATATGATGATTAGGAAATTCAAGATGAAGAAAGTGAATTAATTTCTATTTCGCTTCAATTAAATTCTTAATAAAAGGAAAATCAAATAATTATATAAATCAAATAATATTTGTTTTGATATCAATTTTCGGCTAATCTTTAGAATAAAGTGCCAGGCCACCTAGAGGGCGCTGAGGTGATTCATTCGTGATTCTTTCGTTCTTCTTTTTATGATTCGTTCTCACTATTTCATTTTTATAAGAAGCCATTTAATATAAATCTCACTATAAATATTAATATATAAATATAAATATAAATATTCATCTCCCCGGCCTCTAAGATATATTTTTACATTCATCTCCTGGGCGAGTTATTATTTTGTGTTGTGCTTTTTTTATTAAATTTTTTTTGGCCATTTTGCCATTTTTGCTGTCTGGAATTCCCATTTTTGTCTAGCATTTGCTTTTATTATCATTTATCTAAGTTCCACAATGAGTGAGAGAATTGATCTTTTTTTGACCGATTTGTATCGAAAGCATGAATCTGGAATGGATGGAAAATTGCAAGTATTGAAATTTTGTATGGATCTTGGTTTGATTGCGAGAAGGATGATGAGGAGAGGTCAGAATAAGGTAAGAATTGTTTGTTTTTTTTAACAACTTGCAGGGGTCTCGACCTTGGGTTCTTTTATTTTTAGAAAAAAATTCAAAACAACTAGGGAATTCTCGGCTTTACTTTTTTCTTTCTCCATTGTAATTTAGATGACAAAAACCTTGCGTCTTACCTATTCTGATTGAGATAAGTAAAGAAATTAATTAAATAGAGTTGAAAATATAAAAAATAATTTTATCGAAAATAGTTTGTTTTTAAAAATATTGAACGATAAAGGAGCTAACTTCATGTTGTATTAAAAGTTAAAGTATTCTCTGACTTTTTTTTTTAGTAGAAAGGCTCGAGTTTGCTACTCTTATTAAGAACATCTTTGGGTCCGCGGGCCACCGATGGAGGCCCGTGTCTTTTGGTTCTTATATTTAAATTTGGCTAATCTTTACTATAAAGTTCGCTCCCACCAGAGAGCGCTGGCGGGCTTTACTCACGATTCTTTCGTTCTCCCACTTTGTGATTCGTTCTTTAAATTTAATTTTAAAATCGTCATGATAATATTCAACATATAACATATTCCTGAGACAAAAATAAACAAAAAACAAAAAAAAATAAAAATAAACATAAAAATATTCAACACAATATGCCTTGGAAAAAAAATTGTTTATACCCGCCATCAGAGAAGGATCACGCCGAGGAGAGTCAGTCTTAAGGTAAGGATCTACTTTTTTTTAAACAACTTGCAGGGGTCCTGAATTAATTGTTTCGGTCCGGTGCAGTTAGGTTTTCCTTTAGATAATAAAGTGATTTGGTAGCAATAATATTTTAAAAAACTTGTAGGGATCCCTTGTCCGAGAGCCGCCGGAGGCGCTCGGAGACCTTCGGTTAATTAAGGTCGGTTCTGTTTTAGATTAAAAAATATTCATCCAGAATATTTTAAAGAACTTGCAGGGATCCCTTGTCCGAGAGCCGCCGGAGGCGGCTCGAGACCTTCGGTTAATTAAGGTCGGTTCTGTTTTAGATTAAAAAATATTCATCCAGAATATTTTAAAGAACTTGCAGGGATCCCTTGTCCGAGAGCCGCCGGAGGCGGCTCGAGACCTTCGGTTTTAAGTTCGGTTATTTTATTTTTAGAAAAAAATTCAAAACAACTAGGGAATTCTCGGCTTCGGTTCGGTTCGGTTTGGTTCGGCTCGGCTCAGTTCGGTTCAAAACCATCCAGTTAGAAGCGATTCGGTAGCTTTTAAAAAAAAATTTTCGGGCCCGAAGGGTCCGAAAATTTATTTTTAAGGGCTACCGAATAGCTTCTAACTGGATGGTTTCGAACCGAACTGAGACGAGCCGAACCGATCCGAAACCGAACCGAAGTCGACACTAGTGACAAAACAACTTCAGGGGACACGACCTAATTGTTTCGGTCCTTCGGTTGCAGTTCGGTTTCCTTCGATTAAAGAAAATTTAAAAAAACTAGGGAATTCTCGGCCTTAGTGACAAAACAAATAGCATGCCTAAATAAACCCAAAAAAGTAAGTAAAAATATATATTTTTAATGGTTAATGTGGTCCTCGTATTTCTTCAAAATTTTCCTTATTTTGGCATATATCTCGATCAAATTGGCTTACCGACACCTCTTTTAGGCTAATAAAGGGAAGGGAGGGTGAATTCTCCCTGAAAAACTTCCCAATAATTTACTTACCGTATTATAGGATCACGCCAAAAAATGTTCATCAAGAATATTAAAAAAAAAAAAAAAAAAACATGCATCTTAAAAGAAAAGAACGAAAGAATCATGAACGAAGAGCTAATTTCAAAAAAAGAACTAGTCAGATGTAAGCCAGCGCTCTCTGGTGGGAGCGAACTTTATAGTAAAGATTAACCTTAAATTTAAATAAAAAATATCCATCCAGAATATATTAAAGAACTTGCAGGGATCCCTTGTCCGAGAGCCGCCGGAGGCGGCTCGGAGACCTTCGGTTAATTAAGGTCGGTTCTGTTTTAGATTAAAAAATATTCATCCAAAATATATTAAAGAAGTTGCAGGGATCCCTTGTCCGAGAGCCGCCGGAGGCGGCTCAGAGACCTTCGGTTTTAAGTTCGGTTATTTTATTTTTAGAAAAAAATTCAAAACAACTAGGGAATTCTCGGCTTCGGTTCGGTTCGGTTTGGTTCGGCTCGGCTCAGTTCGGTTCAAAACCATCCAGTTAGAAGCGATTCGGTAGCTTTTAAAAAAAAATTTTCGGGCCCGAAGGGACCGAAAATTTATTTTTAAGGGCTACCGAATAGCTTCTAACTGGATGGTTTCGAACCAATTGAGGACTGAACCGAACCGAAACCGAACCGAAGTCGACACTAGTGACAAAACAACTTCAGGGGTCACGACCTAATTGTTTCGGTCCTTCGGTTGCAGTTCGGTTTCCTTCGATTAAAAAAAATTTTAAAAAACTAGGGAATTCTCGGTCTTAGTGACAAAACAAATAGCGCGCCTAAATGAAAAGAACGAAAGAATAATGAATGTTGAGCAGGGGCGGATTAAAAAAAAATTATTCTTTGTTTTTTTTTTTTTTTTTTCAATTATCAGCTGAAGTTAGCTCCTTTATCATTTATTATTAAAAAAAAAAATAATAAACAATTTTCGATAAAATTATTTTTTATATTTTCAAATCTATTTAATTAATTTCTTTACTTATCTCAATCAGAATAGGTCATGCGCAAGGTTTTTGTCATCTAAATTACAATGGAGAAAGAAAAAACCCAAAAAGTAAGTAAAAATATATATTGAAGAACGAAAGAATCATGAATGTTGAGCTAATGTCTAAAGAGTGAACTAGTCAGTCAGTGCGAGGGCTGGCACTTTATTCTAAAGATTAACCCAATTTTCTTTAATTTGAGAATGAGATTACATATCTTAAAAATTTTTTTTAAAATTCCATTTTCTCTTTGTGTCGATTTCAATATTTCTTGAGATTCGTTACTAAAATTGTTTAAAAAGATATGGATGTAAAAATAAGTTTATATCTCTAAAATAAATCACATTAATTTTTTTTACCTTGGCTATATATCTATAGTATTACCATCAGCTATCACATGTGGGAAAATATTTTTCCTTTCGCAAAAAATTTCTTTTAGTTCTCTGGAAATGTGAAAAATAAATAAATTAATTTTATAAATTTATAATCTTTTTTTAATTTATCTATTTACCTTTCAAAAGGACATTTAATAAATAAAGTTGATATTATGTTCCTTGTATTCATTTATCAAAATTAAAGAGGCTTCTTCAGGCCAATGCGTTCTTATGTCTAAAATTTCTAATGAATATAATTGAAAGAATTAAATAGATTAAAAGATTACATAAATAAAAAAAAATTAAAATTAAATTAGCAGCAAACGATCACAAGCTTTTTTTTTCGATATTAATTATGTTTCCAAGGAGATTGAGAGAAAATGGCGACAGTTTGAAAGGTGGTCATCTACTAAAGCTTTGGCGCTGTGATCGCCCTGCACAATTCCATTGGGTCGGAGGCATGCCGAATAGGGAATTCCCTATAAGGGCCCAATTATAACCCAATCGGGAAATTCTCAGGAAAAATAAAATAACTTATAATCACTTTCGCGCAATTGGGTTCTGGGTAGAAAAATATGCAGAAAAGTTCAAGCTTGAAACGAACAGAAAGGGCAAAATGTGTAAATTATACTGCAATGACAAGCGAAACGAACAAACCTAATTTCTAATTTTTAAATATTAAGTGATGCGTTATATGTAAGAAATGACATCTATTGAGCCTCGCGACTCCAATCCTCATCATCTACGCATGCGCGAACACTGGATTTTATTTATTCCAAATAAGATACTACAGCAAATGTTTTGTATAAGTTTTTATTTTAATGTTGGGATTTCCCATTTAGGTCCCACGCAGAACCCAATTGGGAGAAACTGACTATAAGTTATTTTATTTTTCCTGGGGATTTCCCGATTGGGTTCTAATTGGGCCCTTATAGGGATTTCCCTATTGGGCATGCCTCCTTGGGACCCTATGAGGTCCAGATGTATACTCTGGGCGTTCCCAAAGCAATTTCTAGTCGGGAGGGTGGCCGCAAAAACAAAAATTTTTAATTTCTTTCGGCCGAACCTCCTAAAAGTTGTCTTTTGGCTAGAAAATGATAATGGCAAAGTTTTAGCTAAATTGGGTTACGTTAACCCGTGCCTCATCGGGGTTAAAATTTTGAAAAAGTGCGATTTTATCTAAAAATTCGCAGTTTTTACTTCATAAAACGAAAACCAAGTATCGTAGAAAAATTATTCTTGGCTCATTTCATAGCAAATTTAATTCTCTTGAGGTTTTATAATAACTATTTTTTCATTAAAACGTATAGATTTAGAGATATTTGCAAATTACCATTTCGGTTTTGATATATTGCTCTTTCTGAAAAATAAATGAAAAGTCACATTATAGACCATTCGATATAACATTTTGCCGGAAAAATATTCCGAAGGGAATGAAATTTTTACTGGTTATTTGGGGGTACTCTAGAATGCCAATCCTAAGTTTTTGACCTCGAGGACCATGTGGGGGGGGAGGGGGAGGGGGACAAAAACCTCAAAAATTTGAGAATTCTTCAGTTTTATATAATTAGATATTACTTCATGTACCCGAAAAAAGATATAAGGGCACACTGAGCGCAAAATCGGTGGATCCGTGGTTCAACTCCCGGCGGCACACCCTTATATCTTTTTTTCGGGTATATGAAGTAATATCTAATTATATAAATCTCCGTTTCGCGGCTTATCTACGCGATGTATATAATCATACTTATATATAATTGCCTTAAAACCGTGTCCGATGTGTGAAAGAACCAATCAGGCCTCAGGGATAGCGCTGATTGGCGAAATACAGAGAGGGCGGAGCCGGAGAGGCAAATTCAAATTTTTTTTTAACCAGGAGAGATATCAATTTGGTTTCTTCCCTAAAGCCTTCACTTGATAAGAATCTAAATTTGTTGTTTCAGAGTTTTTTTTAAATTCGGCAGCCCCCCCCCCCAATTTTTTAATTCTTCTATAACATACTTTTTTGGATTTAAAATTCTTGAATGAATATCTATCAAGTGGTTTAAAAGTTTAAAGGTTTTTTGTGTAATTGCCCCCCCCCCGAAATTTTTAATTCTTCTATTTCTTCAAATAAAAACATGCTTTTTTGGATTTAAAATTCTTCAATGAATATCTATCAAGGGATTTAAAAGTTTAAATTTTTTTTGTGTAATTGCCCCCCCCCCCCCCCGAAATTTTTAATTCTTCTATTTCTTCAAATAAAAACATGCTTTTTTAGATTTAAAATTCTTCAATGAATATCTATCAAGGGATTTAAAAGTTTAAAGATTTTTTGTATAATTGCCCCCCCCCCCCGAAATTTTTAATTCTTCTATTTCTTCAAATATTAACATGCTTTTTTGGATTTAAAATTCTTGAATGAATATCTATCAAGGGATTTAAAAGTTTAAATATTTTTTGTATAATTGCCCCCCCCCCGAAATTTTTAATTCTTCTATTTCTTCAAATAAAAACATGCTTTTTTGGATTTAAAATTCTTGAATGAATATCTATCAAGGGATTTAAAAGTTTAAAGATTTTTTGTATAATTGCCCCCCCCCCCCCCGAAATTTTTAATTCTTCTATTTCTTCAAATATTAACATGCTTTTTTGGATTTAAAATTCTTGAATGAATATCTATCAAGGGATTTAAAAGTTTAAATATTTTTTGTATAATTGCCCCCCCCCCCGAAATTTTTAATTCTTCTATTTCTTCAAATAAAAACATGCTTTTTTGGATTTAAAATTCTTGAATGAATATCTATCAAGGGATTTAAAAGTTTAAAGATTTTTTGTATAATTGCCCCCCCCCCCCCGAAATTTTTAATTCTTCTATTTCTTCAAATATTAACATGCTTTTTGGATTTAAAATTCTTGAATGAATATCTATCAAGGGATTTAAAAGTTTAAAGATTTTTTGTATAATTGCCCCCCCCCCCCGAAATTTTTAATTCTTCTATTTCTTCAAATAAAAACATGCTTTTTTGGATTTAAAATTCTTGAATGAATATCTATCAAGGGATTTAAAAGTTTAAAGATTTTTTGTATAATTGCCCCCCCCCCCCCCGAAATTTTTAATTCTTCTATTTCTTCAAATATATACATGCTTTTTTGGATTTAAAATTCTTGAATGAATATCTATCAAGGGATTTAAAAGTTGAAAGATTTTTTGTGTAATTGCCCCCCCCCCCCCGAAATTTTTAATTCTTCTGTTTTTTCAAATATTAACATGCTTTTTTTGGATTTAAAATTCTTGAATGAATATCTATCAAGGGATTTAAAAGTTGGAAAGATTTTTTTGTGTAATTGCCCCCCACCCCCGAAATTTTTAATTCTTCTGTTTCTTCAAATATATACATGCTTTTTTGGATTTAAAATTCAATGAATATCTATCAAGGGGTTTAAAAGTTGAAAGATTTTTTGTGTAATTGCCCCCCACCTCCCGAAATTTTTAATTGTTCTGTTTCTTCAAATCTTAACATGCTTTTTTTGATTTAAAATTCTTCAATGAATATCTATCAAGGGGTTTGAAAGTTTAAAGATTTATTGTGCAATTGCCCCACCCCCGAAATTTTTATTTTAAAATTCTTGATTTTTTTTAATAGGTCCCTGTCCGCCTGATTTCATTTGCATGCCCGTTGGCTCGAATCAGTTTATTAAAGGGAAATTTAGGCTTGCTTCTTGCCCGTAATTTTCTCATGGCCTTCAAAACCCAGAGGCCGGGCAGGGCGAATACTCAAATTTTAAACTTGATTCATTGTATTTTCATTTAGGCAAAAATAATATGGGCTTTAAAATTAAGAGAAAAACTACTGATCACGTATCGAGACGCCGCACAGTGGGCCAGAAAACCAATTTAGGGCGCCAAAATTCTGATTTTTGGTTTATAGGGGTTTTTTGAACCGCTGAGTCCATTTTTGAACTTATTTTTGCGAAAAAACCAAATGGGGTACCAGGGGGGGGGGGGGGCAAAATTCAAAATTTTGGAATTTTTCGTGTTGGGTATCAAAATATATGTTTTTTGACGCGCAGAGTCAATTTTTTACAAATATTTTTGCGAAAAAACCAAATGGGGTACCAGGGGGAGGGGGCAAATTTCAAAATTTTGGAATTTTTCGTGTCGGGTATCAAAATAAATGTTTTTTGACGCGCTGAGTCTATTTTTACAAATATTTCTGCGAAAAAACCAAATGGGGTACTAGGGGGAGGGGGCAGATTTCAAAATTTTGGAATATTTCTTGTAGGGTATCAAAATATATGTTCTTTGAGGCGCTGAGTCCATTTTTGGCCACATTTTTGCAAAAAAAAATGTGACCAAAGAAGGGGAGCAAATCATTCATTTTGGAATTTTGTGGGGTGATTGAAATGCGTCTTTTTTTAAAGTGATTAGTTCATTTATTAGTCCGAGTCAGATTCCTCGGATGTGAGATGAAATACATCTGAGTCAGTATATTCTCCTGAACTGGGGGGAATTCCCAGCTGGCCTGGCATTGTCACAGTTTTTGACTTAAGGCACGTCCTGGTAATTTGGGAAATTCCCCATACACGCACATTTTCACTTTATATTACCATAAAATTACTTTTATTAATTCTATCTACAATATACCTTGTATGTAACTTATGTTTCTTAATTTTATCATTGATCTTATTATAATTATTTGTTAATTTGTGCGCATATGATGTAAGAAAACTAATTTTCTTTCTTTTGACTGTAAACTCACTCGCTCCTTTCTGTTATTGATTGTAGCCCTGATGATGGTCGTATATCTGACCGAAACGTCGGCTTGAAGTGATTATTAAACGAAATAAACCTAGCTGCAAACGCATTTTCTTTCTTCCTTATTACGAGATCTACTCAGCTATCCACCTCACTTTAACATTTTACTTATCTTTTTTTTTTAAATTTTTTTCGCCCTGGCCGAAACCGTAACCGAAACCGAATATTCGGTCGGTTCTTAATCAAAATACAAAAAGGAATCAAATTATTAATTTAGCAAGTTATGTAACAGAATTTCAACAATAAAAATCATGATCGCAGGAAGAACTAGAATTTACACAATAGTAATCACTAATTTAGTGGTATAAATCACATTTTAAGGATTTGGGGCAAAAACGGGCAAAATGTACGAAATGTAGGTGATAGTACGGGCTTTAAGGAACAACTTTTATTTGAAAAGTTTTATGGGCAATGGAGGGAAATTTTTGTAACACTACATATAGCCAGTTCAAAGGGACAAAAAAGTACTTTTTTCAACTGCAAATTTTCAAACTACCAATTTAATTATAGCAATGGACGAGCACAGATTCGTATTCAGGATGAAAAATTCAATAGGACACCATGTTTATTAATTTCAAAACACTGGAACAAGTCACCGTAACACGCGCTTGAAAAACACATACAAATTCACAATGCAAATTGCTATCAATAACCGCCACTTTATCGCGTCTTCAAAGCAACTAGATGTACTTCGGGCGAGTTGATATTTGCGGTACTAGAAGCCTTCAAGGTCATAGTACATCAGGTCATAGCTAGTTTGTCTCTCTGGTACATTTCGTTTTTTCGACTTTTGGCGCCCTAAATTGGTTTTCTGGCCCACTGTGCGCCGCCCGCCAGGCCAAGTTGAGATGGGCGCGGCGAAGCCGCGCCTTTCTCAACTTGTATCTTAAATATTATATATAATTTCTTATTTATAAATTCTTCAGTTTTTTGCTTATATCTTGTAAACTATTCATATTTTGTGAAATATAGCATAATTCAAAGTTGTAGAGCATTAAATTTGCTAAAATTTGGTATATAAAATGAATTCGTAGACCCAATACTAACGGCCGGTCAAAATTAAATAGAATTTTACTTTTCGAGAAAATTTATCTAAATTTGACCGGTCGTATTACGATTTATATTCGGTTTACAAATTCGTTTTATGTACCATATTTTAGTAAATCTAGTACTCTACAACTTTATTTAATGCTATGGTGAAGATAATATGGTTAGTTTACGCGGTATAACGAAAAACTGAAAAAGGCCAACATTTTTGTGGTCTTACTTTTGACCGACCGTATTTCGGTTAATATTGAGTTTACAAATACATTTTATGTAGGAAAGCTTAGTAATCTAATCCTCTACAACTTTGTATAGGACTAGGGTAAACAAAATATGTTTAGTTTACGAAATATATGAGAAAAACTGAAAAAAGTTAAAGATTTTTGAGGTTTTTTCCTCCTCTACCCCCTCCAAGTTAAGAGAGGGTCGTCCAAGTCGAAGACTTAGGATAGACAATCTGGCGTACCCTCCAATAACGTGTAAAAATTTAATGCACTTCGGAATACTTTCTAGGTAAAAAGTAGATAATGACATGACTATTCGTTTTTTCTGATATTTTTTTTCATTTCTAGTAAATTTGTCCAACATTGACCAGTCGTATTTCGGTTAGTATTGGGTCTACGAATTCATTTTATATACCAAATTTTAGCAAATTTAATGCTCTACAACTTTGAATTATGCTATATTTCACAAAATATGAATAGTTTACAAGATATAAGCAAAAAACTGAAGAATTCTCAAATTTTTGAGGTTTTTGTCCCCCTCCCCTCCCCCCACATGGTCCTCGAGGTCAAAAACTTAGGATTGGCATTCTAGAGTACCCCCAAATAACCAGTAAAAATTTCATTCCCTTCGGAATATTTTTCCGGCAAAATGTTATATCGAATGGTCTATAATGTGACTTTTCATTTATTTTTCAGAAAGAGCAATATATCAAAACCGAAATGGTAATTTGTAAATATCTCTAAATCTATACGTTTTAATGAAAAAATAGTTATTATAAAACTTCAAGAGAATTAAATTTGCTATGAAATGAGCCAAGAATAATTTTTCTACGAATCTTGGTTTTCGTTTTATGAAGTAAAAACTGCGAATTTTTAGATAAAATCGCACTTTTTCAAAATTTTAACCCCGATGAGGCACGGGTTAACGTTACCCAATTTAGCTAAAACTTTGCCATTATCATTTTCTATCCAAAAGACAACTTTTTCGGCCGAAAGAAATTAAAAAATTTTGTTTTTTGCGGCCACCCTAATATACAGTAGATTGAAGATTTGAATATTTTAAATTATTTTAAAAATTATATTTTATCAATTTAAAAATTGAATTATTAAATCTCACAATTATTTTTTTATAATTCGTTATATATATTAAATTTCAACTTTCGTATTTTTGTCGTCACGGATTGTGACGTCATAGCTTGCAGCGTCATGGCTTGTAGCGTCATGGCTTTTTACGTCACCTCGCTACAAGGCGACATGCTGATAGAAGAACCAAAAAATTCGTAGTGATATAATAAAAGTTTCACTTTAAAAAAGACGACTGCTATTTATTTCTGTTTTTAAAGAATCTCTATAATTTTCTTATTATATAATATATCACTAATATAATCAATAGAGATAGTATTCTCAATGGAAGTCATTAATAGAGAAAGATTTTAAAAATATTTGCATTTTTCTTAACACTCTGAAATAATAAACAATTGATTAAAATAAATCCAAGTTGAAATTGAATACTATTCGTGAGTTGTTTATAGATCGTTGATTAAATTATTGATATACTCTTTCTCTTGGAGCTATTTTAAAATAGAATGGAAAGAAAGAAGGATTGCGATCTGTGATAAAAAGAGTAAAAAGAGACATCTAACATTGTAAGTTAGAAAAGCAATAATAAATTTTCACGTGAGCCTTAAAAGTTGCATGTTTAAAAGCGATTTGTTTTTATCATAGGATTTCTAAACAAAAAAAAAAAAAAATCTGGTGTGACTGACGCACAGCACACAACTTTATCTTACACTTCGATAAGATATAAAATATATACACATGGAAAAATATTTATATTTTTGTTTTTTTTTTTTTGAGTAAAGTGGTCTTCATAAGATTTCAATGGCAAAATGAGAATATACTTTTTAATGAGCATCTAAAAAATAATTAATTTTTGAATTTTAATCAAAATTGTTAAAGCGAATTTTGAGAAAATCAAAAAAAAAAAAAATTGAAAAACTACATCTGTAGAGTACTAGTACTTTTGGGCCGATTTTGTTCAAAAGCTTCGTGTCACGTCCCATGGGGGTGCCTGACTTAAATATAAAATTTCAACCTCCTAGCTCTTTTCGTTTTTGAGATATTTTGTTCACAGACCGACAGACAGGCAGTCCATGTCGCGAAAACCTCTTTTTGGATTCAGGGGTCCTTAAAACGTGAAAATCCATCAAAATCTCGGCATCGAATTATTTACATGAATCCAATACTTTCTCTCTCTATATATTAACATATATATGAGTACATCAGCGCCAGAATGGACTGCCCCCCATTTTACTTTCTTGGTTTTATGCCTTAGTATCTATTAATTCATGAATTCCAGAGCAGTACAGAACTACCGAATCATGAGACGTACTGTACTACTCCGGAATTCACGATTTAATAGGTACTAAGGCATAAACAAAAAAGTGAAATGTGGGCTAGGCCGTTCTGGCGCTGATGGCCTCATATATAGGTAGGGGAAAGTAGCCCACGGGGCTTGGAGTAGTTTGTAGCGAACCTACCTTCTATACCGAAAGTCGTGGGTTCGGACCCCAGGCAGTCCGATGATTTTATTTAAGGCATTTGAATACCAAATGGCTTAAATAGAAATGCCTGAACCACCAATAGATATATTAAACATACGAGTATCGTTAAAAGTCTTAAATGGCCTAAGTTGCCGAAAAGACTGTGTGTATGTGTGTGTGAATGAGAAAAAAGTGTGAATGTTTTTTTTATTAAAAAAAGAGAAAATAAAAAGAGAGAGATGTCAGTTTTAAGAGTTTCTCTCAGTTCAATCCATAATTCAAAGCAAATATTTCTTTATTCATTCTTTGATCTTTTAATTAACCCTTTTGGGCACATAATTTATTTATTTATTAGAAAAATAAACTGTACTCTTCCAAACATATTTAAAAAGAAATTAAGGCACTAATGAGTTGGTGTTTAGTTATGTAGAGAGTGAATTTAACTACGTTTTGATCGGCCGTTACACTCTTCTTCAGATTTACTTATAACACTAAAATGTTTGATTTTTCGAGCGGATGGAAGGATGACTTTTCTCCTCTTAGCTACAGCAGAATAATGCTGAAAAGTAGACCAGATATTAATAAATAAAAGTATTAGACTAAATCCATCTCATAAGTGAGATGTTATTTTATTTTTTAAACAAAATAAAATAGTGAGTGGAAATTTCGTCACATTAATCATAGAATCTCTCGTTTGGCTTTTAGCAATTTACAATAATTCAATGAATATTTTAATGTCTCTTCTTCAAGATTGTTACTATTCATATATTTTCTTTCTTCTCTTTTTACTGTTTCTCCTAATGAATTTTCTTAAATCCTCTTTCCTCTTTAAATTATTAATCAAAATGTTTAAGGAAATTAAAAGATAGGGGAGATGTGAATGGATTGGAAGAGGACGGAAAGATATTCAAATTCACTTATACTTAGGTGAGTAAAAAAGGAATATTAGATACATTTTATTTGGTTATTTCATAATTCCAATTAGTCAGGTTAATAGTATCTCCAATTCAACTAGAATTGAACAGTAGCTTATACTGTATATTGTATGTAAATTGATAACTATAAAAGTCAGTTGGTGTACACTCTTGTGGCTTCTGAGGTCAGTGAGGGTTTTCAATTATATTATTAATAGATGAACACAAGCAGGGGCGCCGCACAGTGGTTCAAAATCCCAAAAACGTGGTCAAAAGTCGAAAACGTTATTTAATCTCTCTGAAATTCAGTACACAAGGGTTTTTGAGGTCGCTGATTTAGAATTTGATATTATTTTTTCAGAAAAAAAAAAAAAATATGGTGGAACCAATATGGGGGACTAAAAAAAAATAATTCGATTTCAATCAAAATTGGCATTGTAGGGCTCACGAGGTCGCCGCTTTCGTATTTTAAATAAATTAATAACAAAATAATTTTTTCTTTTTTTTTATAAGTCTTTTTCTGCAACTTAGGCCATATTGACCCTAAATGATACATATTGTTTAATACGACACATTTGTGGGGGTCCAGGCACATTTATTTATGTCAAAATAATTTAATTACAATATATTATTCAATATTTTTAATACGGATTACATAAAACATTAGTTTAAATAACATTAATATGCTTCATCAGATGAAATTCTAAAAAAAATTGAATAAAAAAAAAAACGTGCAGGTGCGGGCAGCTAATTTTTTTTAAATTATTAATGAAGAAGGATCCAAAAAGACAGGAAAAGTTGTTTGAGAGTGGGATGTCGTGGGACTTTTTACTTTTTGACTTTTGAATTTTTGCGACATCTGAAATGGAAAAAAAAATAAGACGTTATTTGAAATGCTCCTATTATTTAACTATCAAAATTTATTGCATTTTTTTTACATTGTTGAAATTTACTTACTTTAGGTCGTTGATTCCATTTGACGAAATTTAAATAACCAAAAAACAATGAAATGGAGAGCGATTGAAAAGGATGCTTATTTGCGTTCGGAGAGAGCTCCCGATTGTTGTCAAAAACGCTCAGATTCAAATAGATTTTGAGAGCCAGATAAGTACATATGACTCTCAAAAACGGTCGTTCCTAACTGTAAATATATTAATAAAACTATTTAGAGGGTTAAAAGTCCCCAAATTGAAACTTTATTTTTGGACTTTTGGCCACGTTTTTGGGATTTGGAACCACTGTGCGCCGGAACGAATTTGAATCAGGGGGAGGGGCAAAAATTTTTTTTTTTTAGAAAATTAAAATAATTTAATATGTTTAAATAGTATAAAACAAAAACGAATCTACTATAAAGCTTTAAAAATTTTAAATAAAATCAAAATTTTAAAAAATTTGCTAGCTAATTTATCAAAAAATTTTAGACATATTGCTCCTCTCTGCCCCCTCCTATAGAATGCCAGGGAGGGGGCAATGCACCCTTGCCCCCCAGTTCCGGCTCCTATGATAAACAAAAATCTTTAGGATTGTTTTCTAGGACTATTTTCACAAGCTTAGATATGACTTATTTCAGGCTCAAATGTTAATAAAATGTATATTAATTTTACAAAAAATCAAAACATTTACTTATATAATATTGTATTAATATATTGTGTGGAAATATCCTATGGCTCACCCTGTGATAAAAAAAAATAGTTGATTTATGAATTTTGATCAAAATCGTTGCGAGCGAATTTTGAGAAAATTGCAAAAAACTGAAAATACATCAGAAAAGTACAAGTACTATTAGGCCAATTGGTGACGATCCATCAAAATCTCGGCATCGAATTTTTGACATGAAATGAGCGACCTGGCGGATCAGAATCATTCTGTTACTCTCCAGTAAAAAAAACTATGTACGTGGCCGGCTCAAAGAAAAATTAAAGCCTAAGTGCATGTCCCCCCTTTTGATTGCATATTTTTCCCTCCTATGTATATCCTTAACCTATATACTATTAAAATCTCAAAACATAAAAAAGAAGTTCCCATTCACACACACATACAGTCTTACACAGCCTAGAGACTTTATACGATAACCGTTATTATGAATATATTGGGGTTGCGGCATTATTTAAGCCATTTGGTATCCAAATGGCTTAAATGAAATCATCAGATTTCCTGGGATCCGAACCCTAGACCCTTGGTATACAGGCATAAAGGCAGGCGCGCTACCAACTACGCCAAGCCCGAGGTAATAAAAAAGTTGATTTGTGATGATGATAATAAGAATGAGTCTGATAAATTTCTTTTGTTTTAAAGATCACGTACAAAACATCTTTGTTTTCTTCTCTCTCTCTGTGTTTATCTAGTAGTAATAGTAGGTAAAGAGAAAAAATAAATCTCTATTAAAATAAATATTTTCATTTGGAATACACACAAGAAGTAAGAGATAAAGTTAAATTAAACAAAAAAAAACAAAAAAAAAACAAATACTGTATATATTTAATTATTTTCCTTTATTTCTTTTCTAAAAAAAAAAATTAATAAGTTTTTAAAAAACTTATCAGCCAAAATAAATATTTCAAAAGGTCTAGAAATGGAAGTAATTTTTTTTTCTCTATCTAGAATAAGGGAAGTGAACCTGAAAAAAATAAAGATATTACTTAATCAATTTACTTCTTTATTTCAAATTTCCAAATTTATTATCATTACAACTTATAATAAAAGAACAACAAGAATGTATTACAAAATTATAATTACACCGCTTACAGGGGCCCCTCCATTAATCGAGTATCCCCCTCCTCTATCGCAAAATCAAACCCAACAAATAGTGGAAACTTTCACTTGAGGATAGAAGGCAAAATGTTTTTCATTATTATTATTATTTTCGTTATCCAGCTACATCTCCCCAGCAAAAACAAAGAGACTATTCCCAAAAAGACTTATTATAATAGTCAGGAAAATGTGTCAAATACACTTAATATACATTCCAGTAATAGATCTATTGATAAAAAATCCGATTTACTCAAGCAATTTAGTAAATAACTTAAAGGATATTGCCCTAGAAATTGTTAAAAAAATTATTTCTGTCAGTCTCCCCGGTAATCTAATGGAGATGATCAATACCCCCCTACAGAAACAATGATCTCAGAGGTGAATCGTTTAACTCACTAACCTCAACTTTAAACAATAATAGTGGGAAAAATAATTATACAACGCAAGATTCGCTTAATAACATTATATAAACTAGTAAAATTTTTTTTTTCTTTTTTTTCGATAAATGTGCTTGGTCGTTTTTTTTTTTTTTGTTTTTTCTTCCCCAGTTGGCTGCAGTGAATCATATTAATAATTTGTCGTTGACATGTTGAATTGCTATCCAATTTTGTTATAGGACAATCATTTCAAAGCAGAAAGAGGCTCATGTCTAATCGGATAAGATGCGCGGAATGAATCTAGAGTTGTTATAATACGCGGGTTCAAGTTATTATATGTATTTTTAAACAGTTGTTTCATAGATTTCTCTACTTCCGAATGTGTTTTTGTATATGTATGTATTTTTTATATTAATTGGCTTTTTATATTAATGTCTTACCCCACTATGCCATTTTGGTTCACTCTCTTATACTTGTATTATAGTTTTTAAGAAAATTTAAGCTTAGCCCCCGGGTTTGGCGTAGTAGGTAGCGTGCCTCCCCTCCTATACCAAACGTCGCGGGTTCGGACCCAGGCAGTCCGATGATTTTATTTAAGCTATTTGGATACCAGATGGCTTAAATAGAAATGCCTGACCCCACAATAGATATATTCTCTACAACGGTTATCGTCAAGGTCTTATACGGCCTGAGTTGCCGAAAAGACTGTATGAATGTGTGTGTGAATGAGAAAAAAAGTGTGAATGTTTAAAAAAAAAAAAAAAAAAAAAAAAGCCTTTTCTTTTTTTTCGATAATAAAACATTCACACTTTTTTTCTCATTCACACTCACACTCACACACACATTCGCACTGTCTTTTCGGCAGCTCAGGCCATATAAGACATTTACGATAACCGTTATTTATGAATTTATATATATTAGGGTCCAGGCATTTTTATTTAAGCCATCTGGTAAAAAAAGCCTTAAGAAGGAATTAAGGTAAAATGGCAGTAAATTAAAAAACAAGGTTACATTTTAAGTTATATATGAATAAGTTTTAAGAGTAAGTAATATTTAATGTATTTTCAAGATATAGCCTAAATAATTCCTGTTTTACAAAAATTATCATTAACTGTAATTTAAATATTTTCCATGTAATGTTATTAAAAAGCCGTCACGTGGTAATGTCTGAAATAAAAAAGTATAAATAAGATACTAATTATGGAATTCTAAAACAATGAAATAGATAATAGAGTCTTTTATTCGTGCACAAGTGGAAAAGCCGACACAAAAAAATCTGGTGTGCCACTTTCTACCAAAGGCAAGCGAAAGTTGTGTGCTGTGCCACCAGTCACAGGAGTTTTTTTCTATATATTTTTTAGCGTAGGCCCTATATTTAAACTAAGATTTCATCAACGCAGCTACTTTGGAATTTAAGGGGGTTCTGGAGCGATATCTAAACGTAGGCTACTTTAAAAACAAACTAGTTAATTATAAGGAATTTTTCAATGCGATTTTTTTTAAATAAATTAAATTCATAAGAGATTATCGTGATTGAATAAATGACAGGCTAATCTAACAGCCGATATAGTATTAGCCTATATCTGGCCTATATTTATATATTTTGATGCTTTTATAAAAGATACATAATATATAATAACATTTATAAAGTATTTATTGTTAAAGGATCAATGAAAATCAACCAAACGCATTAAATATTATTAGCTACCATTCTGACATCTCTTGGCAAATTTTTGAATTACTTAATTTTTTGGGCATATAAGCTTAATACTGACCTTTATATTATCCAAACTTATACGTCTTTTCACGATTTATTTTAGTTACAATCTCTGCTTCATATGATCTGTTATCAGCTTTATATATTGAAAAATTAAGTTTATAATAATCTCGAGGTAGAGTGGGAGGAAAAAGATTTTCATTCATAATGAAAGGGTTCCTTGTTTCATAATATCCCTAAAACAAATAAAAAATATAGAAGGTGGCTGTGTCGTTATAGGGGTAGGTCACTTTTATAGCTCATTCAAAATATGCTTATATTAAATCTAATTTGAACTTTTAAATATCGATAATAAATTTTCTTGAAAAAAACAACATTTTGATTTGAGGATTGTTGCTGTGTATTTGATATTTCTTTAAAATTGATGAATATTGTATTTATATAGTTTTTATTTTGTTTATATTAAGTTATATATACAGTATATTAGGGTGTTTCAATTGAAACGAACATTTTATTTTATTCGGAACATCGAAAAAAAATATTCCCTCGAAGTTTCAGCCCTTAATTTTAACATGTATATCATCATTGTTTGTTTGTTTTTTAATTGTTATAGCTCAGTTCGGTGTTATGATTTTTCATTGCTATTAGTCGCAATCTGTAGTGTATTAGACACTCTTTAAAATTTCCAGTATTGTTTTATTGTTACTTGAACCGTTTCTGTTGGAAAGTCCTATGAAAAGCCAGATGTGATAACATACTCGATAAGTAATTACAGTAGAGTACCCGTTAATCCGAACTAATTGGGACCGAGGGTCGTTCGGATTATCGGGAAGTTCGGATTAACCGGAATATAAGCTTGAATTAGTTAATTTTGATAATAACGTCGTATTTATAACGTTGTAAACCGTGAAACTTGTCGGTGATATTAAAGTCTAAATAAATATTTCATAATATTTTTTTACGTTTAATTAAGAGAAAAGAAATTCATTAATTTGCGAGATGTGTGAACGCGGTTATTTAAAAAAAAAAATCGTACGCAAAAAGAGTTCGGATTAGCGAGGTTCGGATTACCGGGACTCTACTGTATATATATACTCAGAAAATAATAATACTAAAAAAAATATTTGTCATTAAGACTCGTAATTTCCGGTATGGGACACCACAGGGGACTATTGGGGGTTTGAAGTACGATTAATTGACTATTACTAATTTATAATACAATATAAGCGATTCCAAGAATAGTTAATATATTATTGTCTTCACTAATACTTATTATTCAGTAATAATAAGATGTATTATATAAAATTTGTCTGGGGCAGCGATTTTCCAATTATAATAGAGAAACGCCCATATACAATAATAAACCTACCTTTTTAATAGGACACTTTTGTTCAAGTTCTAAAGCTTTAAATAAATTTGGCGAGGCAATTTTATCTTTTTCAAAAAATTCGCAACATTTCATTTTCTTAAATTTAAAAATGGACGGGACCCATTTACCGTTCTTTTTTTCTTTAAATAAACCTTGGCACTGAAAAGTAAAATATTTAGTACTAATAATAATAATAATTTTATTTTAAATTGTTTCAATTTTACATATTCATTTCCATCAGCTTCAAAATTGTTCAACAGAGTGAAATTAATAAAGACTGCTTTTTTATTTTCATCTGTTACAATCATCTCTAAATTATGAATTTCGGCTACAATGTGATCATTGAATATAAGATCAAAACGTTCAAATTCCAAGTCATAGTTTCTTTCCTGAAATATATTTAAAATTTGATTAGTCATTGCAAATATAAGCAGAGGGTTAGAGAATTCGAGCGGATTAAAAAAAAAAAAATATAGCCTATTACTGAACATGCACATGTAGGCCTATATATGGGACCGTCCACATGGTCCACATGAAAAGGTACCATATCTTAACTGGGCAAAATTTTCGGGAGAGCCGTTTACTAAAAAAGATCAAAAAATCTATTTTTTTTTTATTGCTGATTTCGATTCTCTAGTTCTTCCTCTTATATGATTCATCAGAATCGATGTATTTTATATAAACAAAAAATTGAAAAAACAAGACAAAGGTGAGTTAAGAGAAAAGGGATCAAACACACTTTAAACTCATTTTTCTCAACACTAGGTTTTTCATAACCAAAATTTAAAAAATTCTTATCTTCCAAACAAAAAATGATAAAAAGCCGGTATGGCTTGCTCAGCAGAATGTGTTCTGTACAGAAAGCATAAAAACTCAATTTTAACACCGATGAAGATTTGGGGGGTACATATTGGTAACTTACCAAACAGCCTTGCTCAATTCCTTCATGCATTAAATTGAACACAGACAGACAGACCATGTTGCGAAAAACACTTTTTTTTGTTTCAGGGGACCTCAAAACGTAAATACCCATTAAAAAAAATCTCGACATCGAATTTCTGACATGAATCCAATACTTTCTCTCTAGTGCTTAAGATTGGGCGAAAGTTCACCCCTGGAGTCGAAAATAATTTAAATTTAGGGTTGTGTTTATATGTGGGGTTTCACTGGGTTATGTGAGTAAAAACAAAGAATATATATTATACCCGTTATATTTCGGGATATTATCCCATCTTCAAGAGTTACAAACGACTGAATAATATCCCGAAATATATCGAGTATAATATATATTCTTTGTTTTTACTCACATAACCCAGTGAAACCCCACATATAAACACAACCTCAGTTTAAAATGTTTCACCTAAAAACTACACCGCAATCTCTAAACTTAATTTAAATTTACTTACTGCGGACACATTAAAATTTCCCAAAAGAATAGCTATAGTTATTAATTTATAGAGAGATTCCATTTTTCATTAATATCAACAACAGAGAAGAACAAATATGATCCTAAAGCAATTGTATTTATTTACCTTTTTCTACATTAGTAAATATCCGGGAAATGAAATTATGAGTGCTTCCGAAAAACTATATATATATATATTAGTAGGTCTATAAAAATATAATTTCAATTTGTCTCGCTCTATTTGAACAAACTTCCTATTTAAATTTACAATTAATTCTGTTGCCTAATTTTTGAAATTCAGAATTTTGAAACGTTATTGAGGACATTTATGAGAGTTCTCGAAGCATAGTCTAGTCTCCTTGGAAATGGCTCAAAATCTTTCTTTTAATTATAGAGACAACTTAAGCCTTGGCCAAATAGAACGCGTTATAGCGCGACACGTGGCGCGTTATCTGATGCCCGAGGCGTAATTTGGGGGGGGGGCAGGGAGGGTTTGCTGGGGGGAACAGCCAGGGGACTGAAAGGGCTTTTTTTTTTATAAAAGAACCTGCTTTGCATTGCACTGTAGCGGTTTAGGCTACAGCGGCTGAAATAAATTAGAAATTGTATAACTCAATAGGAGTTTGATTAAGAATTAAAAGATCATGTCACAAAATGAGATCAAGGTACTGCATAGAGCAGACGCCGCGTTGGAAAGAAAGTTATTAGGTTTGGATAAAAGAAAAGATTTCAATTTGAGAATCAGAAAAATATTTTAATAAAAAATCTGGTGTGACTGGCGCACAGCACACAACTTTCTCTTACCTTCGGTAATCGAAAGTTGTGTACTGTGCTTGTCACACCAGATTTTTTGTGTCGACATGTATTTAGTTTCCGACAGTACGGTTCATTCGATGTACAATTTATAAGTATGGCAAAATATTTATATTTTGTTGCCATGGCAACCATTTCTCCTATCTTTGCTATGGAGTACAAGAGTAAAGTGGTCTTCAGAAGATTTCAATCACAAAATGAGAATATACATTTTATTGAGAATCTAAAAAATAATTGATTTTTGAATTTAAAAAAAAATCGTTGGAGCAAATTTAGAGAAAATCGAAAAAAACTGAAAAAGTGCATCAGTAAAGTACTAGTACTCTTTGGTCGATTTTGTTCAAAAGCTTCGTGTCACGTCCCATGGGGGGTGCCTAACTTAAATATAAAATTTCAACTTGCTAGCTCTTTTCGTTCTTGAGATATTTTGTTCACAGACACACACACACACACACAGACACACAGACAGACAGACCATGTCGCGAAAACCACTTTTTTGGATTCAGGGGACCTCAAAACGTGAAGATCCATCAAAATCTCGACATCGAATTTTTGACATGAAACCAATACTTTCTCTCTCTATACCGGTATATTAACACTAGACGCAAAGCCCCGCCTTCGGCGGGGCTTTCCGTCTAGCTGCAGGGGCTGCGCCCCCTGGACCTCCTTGCTCGCCTACTTATATACATACCGGTACATACATTTTCCCTTTTCATTTTTATATATAGAGTTGTTTAGGCTAATCTTTAGAATAAAGTGCCAGGCCACCTAGAGGGCGCTGAGGTGATTCATTCGTGATTCTTTCGTTCTTCTTTTTATGATTCGTTCTCACTATTTCATTTTTATAAGAAGCCATTTAATATAAATCTCACTATATATATATAAATATAAATATAAATATTCATCTCCCCGGCCTCTAAGATATATTTTTACATTCATCTCCTGGGCGAGTTATTATTTTGTGTTGTGCTTTTTTTATTAAATTTTTTTTTGGCCATTTTGTCATTTTTGCTGTCTGGAATTCCCATTTTTGTCTAGCATTTGCTTTTATTATCATTTATCTAAGTTCCACAATGAGTGAGAGAATTGATCTCCTTTTTTCGATTTGTATCGAAAGCATGAATCTGGAATGGATGGAAAATTGCAAGTATTGAAATCTTGTATGGATCTTGGTTTGATTGCGAGAAGGATGATGAGGAGAGGTCAGAATAAGGTAAGAATCGTTTTTTTTTTAACAACTTGCAGGGGTCTCGACCTTCGGTTCTTTTATTTTTAGAAAAAAATTCAAAACAACTAGGGAATTCTCGGCTTTACTTTTTTGGTTTTTTCTTTCTCCATTGTAATTTAGATGACAAAAACCTTGTGCCTGACCTATTCTGATTGAGATAAGTAAAGAAATTAATTAAATAGAGTTGAAAATATAAAAAATAATTTTATCGAAAATAGTTTGTTTTTAAAAATATTGAACGATAAAGGAGCTAACTTCATGTTGTATTAAAAGTTAAAGTATTCACTGACTTTTTTTTTTAGTAGAAAGGCTCGAGTTTGCTACTCTTATTAAGAACATCTTTGGGTCCGCGGGCCCCCGATGGAGGCCCGTGTCTTTTGGTAAATAGTAGGTTCTGTTTTAAATAAAAAATATCCATCCAGAATATTTTAAAGAAGTTGCAGGGATCCCTTGTCCGAGAGCCGCCGGAGGCGGCTCAGAGACCTTCGGTTAATTAAGGTCGGTTCTGTTTTAGATTAAAAAATATTCATCCAGAATATTTTAAAGAACTTGCAGGGATCCCTTGTCCGAGAGCCGCCGGAGGCGGCTCGAGACCTTCGGTTTTAAGTTCGGTTCTTTTTATTTTTAGAAAAAAATTCAAAACAACTAGGGAATTCTCGGCTTCGGTTCGGTTCGGTTTGGTTCGATTAAAAAAAAATTAGCTTCTAACTGGATGGTTTCGAACCGAATTGAGACGAGCCGAACCAAACCGAAACCGAACCGAAGTCGACACTAGTGACAAAACAACTTCAGGGGTCACGACCTAATTGTTTCGGTCCTTCGGTTGCAGTTCGGTTTCCTTCGATTAAAAAAAAATTTAAAAAACTAGGGAATTCTCGGTCTTAGTGACAAAACAAATAGCGCGCCTAAATGAAAAGAATGAAAGAATAATGAATGTTGAGCAGGGGCGGATTAAAAAAAAATTATTCTTTGTTTTTTTTTTCAATTATCAGCTGAAGTTAGCTCCTTTATCATTTATTATTAAAAAAAATAATAATAAACAATTTTCGATAAAATTATTTTTTATATTTTCAAAACTATTTAATTAATTTCTTTACTTATCTCAATCAGAATAGGTCATGCGCAAGGTTTTTGTCATCTAAATTACAATGGAGAAAGAAAAAACCCAAAAAGTAAGTAAAAATATATATTAATAATATTTTGAAGAACGAAAGAATCATGAATGTTGAGCTAATGTCTAAAGAGTGAACTAGTCAGTCAGTGAGAGGGCTGGCACTTTATTGTAAAGATTAACCAGAGTTTATTTTAACGGTTAATTATTCATGAACTTAAGATTTTTTGTGAATCATATCCTTTCCGGGACTCTCCCGGTACACAGACAAAAATTCACGCCGATATTTTAGAATTCAAATTGTAAATAAATAAAAAATCGTAAACATGGGTAAATATTTATATTTTGTTACCATGGCAACCATTTCTCCTAATTTTTTTTTTTTTCTTATTTTAACGGTTAATTACTCATTAACTTATTGTTATTTGTGAAACAAAACCTGTCCGGGATTCTCACAAACATACACAAAAAATTTCATCATAATTGGTTCAGTCGTTTAGGAGGAGTTCGGTCACATACACACGTACAGAAGAATTTTATATATAAAGATATAATATATATATATAGAGGTAAGAGAAAGTAAAAAATTCGCTCTTTCCTTTATATTTCTATACTAAGAAAACAACGGCTTTCCTATTTTTTATAAGAAATATGTCGTAAAAAAATTTATATTTAATGTACGTAAAAGCTTAAAATTATTTTTACAATATTTCAATGCAGAATTTTCATTTTGCAAAAATGATTTATGTGCCTAACGCGTTGTTTCGTAGTACTTAATTTGATATTATTCCTGATAATGAAGATGAGGAACAGTGCGATTTCGAAAAGGCAACAAAATAAATAAAATTAAGTCGATTTCATTATTATAACTTTGATTTACGGTTTCCATGTTATTCAGGAATTAATTGATGAGAAAATTTCCAGAGAATTTCCAAAATCCCGAAGTCGATTTTTTTTACGATTACAATACTTTCTCTATACAGTGGCGTAACCAGGGGGGCGAGGGGGCTCGAGCCCCCCGCCCCAGGCGCATCGAGCCCTTGGCGCCCCCCGAAACCAGCATAGGCGCCCTACGGCCTCTAAGATATAGCCCAGCGAATGTGATTTTATCATATTCCTTTCATCGATTGGCTTAAAAAATTGATTGTTTTCTTTTTAAAATTATATTACAACTTGAATTCTACTATTTTAAATGAATTTAATTCCAAAGATAATAAATAACGTATATAGAGGCTTTATAATTAAAATTTTTTTTATTTTGCAATATATAAGCCTTAATTTGATGTTTTAAGGCTGTGGAGATTTACTCAGGATTCGTATAAGCCTTAATATTTAATTTTTTGGAATTCAAAATTTTCTTAAGCATGAAGGAATTGAGCTATGAGACTGAAATGTTATATTTAATTTAAACACCCCCCGGGACCGTGAAAATAAGCTTTTAATCAAAATCGGCCAAAAAGTACTAGTATTTTACTAATGTAGTTTTTCAGTTTTTTTCGATTTTCTCAAAATGAAAGGGCTTTTACCATTCTTCAGGCCCGCCCGAGCCCGCCCGGAATTTTTTCATGGCCTCCAAAGCCCGCCCGGCCCGGTCCGCGGGCCAACCTGTACCCGTGCAGGGCTCTGATCGGGGGCTCGGATCCCAGGCAGTCCGATGATTTTATTTAAGCCATTTGGATACCAAATGTCAAAGTCAAAGTCTTATATGGCCTAAGTTGCCGAAAAGACTGTGTGCATGTGTGTGAGTGTGAATGGGAAAAAAGTGTTTGTTAAAAAAAAAAATCTGGTGTGACTGGCGCACAGCACACAACTTTCTCTTACCCTTCGGTAAGAGAAAGTTGCGCACTGTGCTGGTCACACCAGATTTTTTGTGTCGAGATATATTTAGTTTCCCATAGCACCTTAGTTTCAAACTTGCATTTTAAATGTTGACTGCTTGAAATAAACTATGGTTATTTTTCAAAATTTTAAACTCATATTTGGACATTTTATACACAATATAGAATCGTAAATAAATACAAAATTTCATAAGAATTGGAAAAAAAAAATTTTAAATGCGTAAAAAGTTCCAAAGGGGACCCCCTTTTGAATCGAAATTAACATACAAATCCCTATAGGAAATTAACATTGTTTCTATGCGAAGATAAGGTGGAAAGGGAATTTAAAAAGAGTAGAGACAGGCGATAATGTTTGCAAGTGAGAGAGAGACATATATGTTTTCTTTGAAACAATTAAAGACACAAATAAATTAAAAAAAAATGGGAATTTAAATAATAATTGATTTTTAATCTAATAAAAAGAAAAAGATTTAAATTCCGTTACCATGGCAACCATTTCTATCTTTCCTATGAAGAACAAGAGTAAAGTGGTCTTCAGAAGATTTCAACGGCAAAATGAGAATATACATTTTAAAGAGCATCTAAAAAATAATTGATTTTTGAATTTTAAAAAAAAATCCTTGGAGGGAATTTTGAGAAAATCGAAAAAAACTGAAAAAGTACATCAGTAAAGTACTAGTACTTTTTGGCCGATTTTGTTCAAAAGCTTATTTTGAGATTCTTCAAAGGTACTTAAGTTAAATATAAAATTTCAACCCGGTAGCTCAACTCCTTCATGCTAAAAAAATGGTTCCACACATACAGACACACAGACACACACACACACACACACACACAGACCAATTTGCGGGACCCACTTTTTTGGACTCAGGGGACCTCAAAACATGTATATCCATCAAAATCTCGACATCGAATTTTTGACATGATCGCAATACTTTCTCTCCTATATATTTCATATATAGGGTACGAGAAAGTAAAAATGGGGAAACTTTCTCGTATATTCTTTTGGAATTACATCTGGGTGTGTGTGTGTGAACACGATTGCTTAAAAACCAAAGCAGCTAGATGGATGAAATTTGGTATATGCTCCTTACACTAAAATTGTAGATTTCTATCAACTTTTGGAGTAAATACGTCACTTGGAAGTAGTACTTTACCTAATATAATAAGTTTTTTCAGAAATTTCGAAATTTTCAATTTCTTTGTTATATTATGATAAAATACTCAATTTTAAAAAGTTTTTATTCTTTGATATTTTTTCCGAAAACTGAATAGTTTTTGAAATAATCACAGAAGAAAACGACATTTTTCGTAAAAGTAAAGAAAAATCAAAACAAAATCATACAGGTGTCATTAAAAAACATGTAAATATAAACAAATTCGCTGAGGAAATTACAGGATGCAAGAAATTTGCCTCGCCGAAGGCGGCAAGTGCTCGCCGAAGGCGAGGGGTCCAGGGGGCGGAGCCCCCTGGAAAATCGGCGCCCCAGTTAAGCTTCGCCCCCCCGCCCCTCAAAGGCTGGTTACGCCGCTGTCTCTATACGAGAAAGTAAAAACACGTGATGAGTAAAACTGCCAAATCCATAGCGTCAAAAGTTGCTGTCAGAAAAGCTGCAAACCTCTATCTTAACCCACTAAGTCCCAGGATAATTTTTTTTGAAAATTAAAATTTTTATCAAAATCGTTTAATTAAACCTTAAATAAAAGATATCTGCAGAAAAATTTTTTTTCCAATTTTAATTACTAATCTCATATGAGATCCCTGGGAGAATCTGTAGAAAAAATAAATATGGGGGAATGACTTTTTCGTATATTCTTTTGGAATTAAGTTTGGGTGTGAACACGAGTGCTTAAAATCCAAAGCAGCTAGATTGATGAAATTTGGTATATGCTCCTTAAACTAAAATCGTAGATTTCTATCAACTTTTGGAGTAAATACGTCACTTGGAAGTAGTACTTTACTTAAAAAGTTTTTTCAGAAATTTCGAAATTTTTAATTTCTATGTTATATTATAATAAAATACTCAATTTTAAAAAGTTTTTATTCTTTGACATTTTTCCGAAAACTGAATAGTTTTTGAAATAATCATAGAAGAAACAACATTTTTCGTAAATTTTGGAAAGAAAAATCAAATTAAAATCATGCAGGTGTCATTAAAAACATGTAAATATAAACAAATGAATTTGTGAAACAAATGAATAAATGAATGTCACTCCCTCTTCTCGTAGGGTTGCCTGGGGGCTATTGTGGTGAGTACAAATCCCGAACAAGGAACCAATCCAAGTTCGAAGTCGGGGCAAAAGAAAAAGTATATACCTGGTAACGGAAACAATTTGTTCAAAATGTTATATCTTACGAAATAAAAACTCATTATTATTATTATTATTGTGGTGAGATCCTATATTCCAATCCTGGGCTTGCAAAAGCACTCAATAGGTCATTTTGATAACTTACCTACCCCAACATGAAATTAGCAGCTAAAGGACAAACTTCAATGCTTTTAGATAGGGATTTATATGATAATGTTTGTTTTTGAGTTATTTAGGCTCTCCATATACTCAAAGATGCCAAAATTTTGTGATATTATCAATTGTGCTCGTAAAGGATATCAAGAGAAGTACAGATTATTTACAGAATTAAATTTTAAACATAAAATAAGTTGAATAAACTGTCAGTGTCAGAGGTTATGCTCAATAACAACAAGAAATTTGACTGAAACGAAGCTCAAATACACTTTAAACACTTTATCTCAGGTAAATAACAAAAATATCTATTTTGTTTCATATAATGATTCAAAACATTATTTAGGATAATTAACAAAGGTGAAACATCTCACAAGTGACAAGTGGGCCTCTCCTGGCTTGAATGGTCGTTTTGATAACTTACTTACCCCAACATTAAAATAGCCTCTATGGGGAAATACATGGTGTTTGTCCTTCAGCTATTTTAATGCTGAAGGACAAACATCATGCATTTCCCCAT
Source organism: Euborellia annulipes (assembly GCA_023213315.1). Classification (NCBI taxonomy): domain Eukaryota; kingdom Metazoa; phylum Arthropoda; class Insecta; order Dermaptera; family Anisolabididae; genus Euborellia; species Euborellia annulipes. The sequence goes on from JAKCPI010025027.1 coordinate 36,344, forward strand.
AGGAAGGCTATTTTAATGTTGGGGTTGGTAAGTTATCAAAACGACCCATAGTGCTTGAATATGTGTTATAATTAAAATAAACGGATATAATCTAAGTAATAAACATATTTAAATAAAAAAGACAGCGATATGAACAAGTCGATCTAGTTCGCTTATGATTTCATAAACATTATTCAAGCAAGACTTTTTGAAGTCAGAGTTCCAATAAACATTGCTTGTTTGCCAAACCAATTGCTTCGTCAAGTCAACGACTTCGGCTATTCTCGGCTCCGATCGGATACAATCGGCAACCTTCGGCTAATATGGCGACTCGAAAATTTCAAAGAATAAAATATTACAGAAATATTATATTATTGTGAAAAAATAATTTGACGTTTTGTGAAGTAGGCAACATAATAAAAATTGAAATTAATTTAAATAAATACTATAAATTAAAACATTTAATTAAAAATAATTAATTTTTTTTACAAAAATATAAAAATTAAAAAAAAAATAATTAATTTTTTTACAAAAATATAAAATTAAAAAAAAAAAAATAAATAAACAAGGACAGCTGAATTAAAAACCTTTTTAGGTTAAAAACTATAATAAGGCCTTAATATACATAGAAATATATATTTATTAATAAAAAAAAATATATAGACACACCTCATTTGGAAAAAATAAGCTAAGAATTGTTCTTAAATATCTTTACAAAGGATTTTTGGTTTCTTTAGGTAAATAACAAATATTACATGTACAATGAAAATTTAATTTATTTAAAATTTTGTTAATCATAAACCTAAAATGTATTTTTATATTATAAAGAAATGAAAGCATTCATTTATTATAGTAAATATAACTTGATTGTGATTTCCAAGCCTGAAGATTATGATTTATAATCATCTGAACTGAATGTTCAGTCGAAAATTGACCTGCAACCAAAAAAACTACCGTGTTTTATTTTATTAACTATCAACACTTTAGTTCATCATAAAAAACACTTCCACAATATAAATTTAAATCATAATTGTGTGTGCAAGTCCATCTAAAATAAATATTTTAGTTATTATTAAAGATTATATTCCAAATGTAAATTTAAATAATTAATAGTTATTTAAAACAAAGTATTCATTTACCTTTTATAATAATATAATAATGCTCTTCTTTTTTTATAAACTATAATTTCCAAAATAGAACTGCAAAAAAATATATTTTTATTAATTATTATATTCCAAGTGTAAATTTGAATAAATAATAATGTTATTTAATAATAATTTAATTTAATAATTAATTCTTACCTTAATTTTTTACTTTTATGATAATTTGAAAATTAAAATCTGACAACTGCTGTCAAAAACAAAGACTCAAGTCACCTCTCGACTTGACTTGTTAAATTCTGACTTGTTTGCTGTCTAGTCCGCATGAAAAATAACTATGAAATCGAACGAACTTATTTGAAACTAGTCTTGGCTTAAGAAATAACTCTGAATAAGGAAAACATCGAATAAGTAAGGGTTAGTGACCTAGGTAACAAGTCTTTACTTTGTCAAGTCTCGGCCAGGTGCTGCTTGTTTGCACTGACTCAAAGGATTGCTTGTTTGTGACTATGAATCGAAAGTGAACTTAAGCAATTACTTTAGTCTGACTTGTTCAATAAGTCTCGATTATGAATACCGGCCTAAATCACATGAAATTAAACTTGATTATGGATAAATAAGCACCTATATAAATCTAATGATCCTATTTTATATTAATATTTAATCAAATAGCTAAAAAAATTAAAATTTGTAAGCTAATTAGCCTGATTTAAAAGCGTTTCAATGTAAAGCCTATGGGCGAAATAGCAAAGTTTGTCCTTCAGCTGCTATTTTAATGTTGGGGTAGGTATCAAAACGACCTATTAGGAATTAAATTTAGAGTGATAAAGTAAGACCAACGTAGTCTTTCGGTTTATGGTGTTTCTTACATTCGGACCCAAACTATAGTTGGCATATATTCTTAATTGGTTCAACTCGCTAGTAAAAGAAAGGGAAGAAGTTCGGGTGCAATTCGCACGTCGTTTGATTAGCAGGCTAAGAGACGGTCTAATCGATCCTTGTCAGCACGGGATCACGAAAAGACGTAGGGCCGCAGGAGTCAGATATGTTGTCTGTGAGATGCCCATAAAAAAAATCAAAAAAGGCGTGACAAAAGAGAGGGGGAGGAGCAAAGCCGAAATATTTATGCAGGATAGCATTTTGATATAAGTAGATATTAATTTATAGTGTGTCTGTCCATGTGAAATTTAGAAATGGCATTTTCACTTCTAAAGAGGATGTTAAGGGAAGTATTTATAATTCTCAAATTAAGTTATAATTTTAAGGAAAATTCTATTTTTTGTTTAATGAATTAAATTCATAAGGAATTCTCTTTTTTCAGGACTAACAAGTAAATAAAAAATTATGAAAATTATTTTTTTTTAAACAAAAAAAATTTAATTTTTAATTTTTTTAAATTTAAAATGAAAACAGTAGCCTATTTATCGAAGTATTCTCAGATAAGTTGTGTGTTGTGCCTGAAAATTTTTGAATATTTATAATTAATAATTTAACATAATTAAAGGAAGTTTGACTATATCAAATAAATGATGACTCACAGTCTAGACATAACCCAGATAGCACAGTACGTCTTATGTACGTACATAAGACGAATTGTGCGTCTTATGTACGTACATAAGACGTACTGTGCTATCTGGGAAGAAAGATCTAATTACACTAGTCGACAAAAATGAACTTTTTTTCTTTCACAAGAATGAAGATATGAAATTCTAGAAGTATTTTTCACCCTGAATTCAGATATGTAGTTAGAATTTTTCCATCAGGCACAGTTTTAGAGATATAGAGCAAAATAGATTTTAGTCGAAAATGGGCTCTAAAACGGCTTTTATTTAGAATGTTCAAATTATTTTTAACGCCGCACCCCGTCAAATTATGCAGATAGTTGGAAGACATATAAATTTTAAGTTTCATTCCAATCGGAGGTCATTTAGACGTGCTGCAAACGGCTTAGAGTTTAGAAAATCGAAATTTTCAAGATTTTTTTGCTTTGGTCACCTCTAATACAATTTTAGATACCCCTGAATGCAAAACACATATATGTACGATATTCTATAGTTCTTTGGCTTTCTAAAATCATTCATTCATAAAAATCTGCTAATTATTAACGAAATTATTAACAAAAACGTCAGCAAAGAAAAAACACAAGTACATTCACTGGTCGAAAAAAATGGACTTCAATTGAATTAAAAAAGCGAACCCTATCCACGAGAAGCAAATGTATCCTCTCTGAGCATCGGGTCACCGGCCCTAACTTTATTATATATTATTAAAAAAAAAATATTTTTTGAATCTCATATCTTTCTTTATAATTCTAAAAGAACAAGAAGTTCATTTTTTCATCCAGTGAGTGTACTTGTGTTTTTTCTTTGCTGACGTTTTTGTTAATAATTTCGTTAATAATTAGCAGATTTTTATGAATGAATGATTTTTAGAAAGCCAAAGAACTATAGAATATCGTACATATATGTGTTTTGCATTCAGGGGTATCTAAAATTGTATTAGGGGTGACCAAAGCAAAAAAAATCTTGAAAATTTCGATTTTTCTAAACTCTAAGCCGTTTGCAGCACGTCTAAATGACCTCCGATTGGAATGAAACTTAAAATTTATATGTATTCTAACTCTCTGCATAATTTGACGGGGTGCGGCGTTAAAAATAATTTGAACATTCTAAATAAAAGCCGTTTTAGAGCCCATTTTCGACTAAAATCTATTTTTCTCTATATCTCTAAAACTGTGCCTGATGCAAAAATTCTAACTACATATCTGAATTCAGGGTGAAAAAATGCACTAGGTTCACTAATCAGATATCTTGTGAAAAAAACCTTGTCGACTAGTGTTATTAGTAGAAGTTAAAATTTTTTGCTGGGACAGATCGTTGAGGTATTGGATATGGAGAAAATATACACCAGCGAGTTGCTTTCCACAATTAAAATAATTTATTCTGCAAATATTTCGGAATGCCTACGCAATCCATCTTCAGTGCATCAACTGGAACATTAAGAGATATACATAGTACGCTCCACATAAGTGTAATGTACGTATATTAATATAATGTTGTAAAAAATTGCCTATCAGCTGTACTATGTATATCTCTTAATGTTCCAGTTGATGCACTGAAGATGGATTGCGTAGGCATTCCGAAATATTTGCAGAATAAATTATTTTAATTGTGGAAAGCAACTCGCTGGTGTATATTTTCTCCATATCCAATACCTCAAAGATCTAATTCTTTCCCACCGATAATAAAAATTATTATCAGCAATATCATATAGCACCTGGAAAGAAAAACAAGAGAGACTTCTCACGATATTTGAAACTGTCAAATTGCTAAAAGACGATCCCAAGGCAACATGAACTGCCAAGTTGCATCTTGACGTCAACAAAATTTATAAAGAATATGCATTTACCGTGGGACCCTATGTCCCCACCATCAATCAGGTTGCTATATAAGCTCCAAGTCGGAAAGAATAATTAGCATTGCCTCCCGACTCACGTAACACACAACATCTAAATTTTATAACAGGGAGCATTGCCTCCCGACTCACGGACCATTACTTACTATGTATATTTTATGACATGTTTCACGACTCACCAAATAACTTACTATCTTATATATTACAACAAACGTGTATTTATACTTCATTATCCAAGTTTGCAATAAAACTTTTATATATCAACTACCTCTCTTATTGAGTCAACCTGGTTCCAAGTAACCAAAGGAATACTTGGTGGTGGCGGCGAAAACTACTACAACTGGAAGAACGTCTAAGGCAACAACCAGACATAACGATTTGGTGGACATAACAAGTTGGCGGCCATAACAATTGGTGGTCAGCGGTGCGGATCGATCTACAATCCAGAATAGCAGCCAACAACAAGGCAGAAGAAGATCTGGACAGCGTGCCTACAAGCTACAAGCTACAGCTACACAAACAACTTTCGAAGACAACAAAACGTGAGTCGGTATAAAATTTTTACAATCAGATTGGTTAAATAAAAAGGAACAAAATTCTCAAAGCATTCTTTAAAAAGAAAAAGAAAATGCATAGAGTAAATAAAAATAGAGGAGGTAGTGTAGGAGATTCAGACATAGAAGATTTAGGAGATACAACAATAATAACACAAGAAGTAACAAACACAACACAAGAAACAACACAGGAACAGGGTTCCGATAGAGAAATAACAAGGGAACAGGGTTCCCAAATAGATATAACACAAGGACAGGGTCCTCATACAAGCAGAACAAGGGAACAGGGTTCCCAAATAGAAATAATACAGGGACAGGGTCCCCATATAAGTAGAACAAGGGAACAGGGTTCCCAAATGGAAACAATACAGGAACAGGGTTCCCAAATGGAAACAATACAGGAACAGGGTTCCTATAGAAACAGAACAAGAGAACAGGGTTCTCGAATAGAAGAAACACAGGGACAGGGTCCCCGAATAAATAACATGAGAGAAGAAGCAAATAGCCAATATAATCAAACGTATAGAGAAGGAAACGAAAGGACTAACAGGCTTTCAGACCATCCTGTCGAGAGGAACTATGTTTCCAGGCTTTCAGACCAACTCGAAGGACAAGAGTCCCAGAGATTCCGGAACTATGCGGATGATAATAGAGGCAGAGGATTCACTTCATATAGGTGTGATAGAAACCAGGAAAATTTAACATTAAAGGAGGCAAGGAATTTAATTCCAACATTTGAAGGAAAGTCGCAAACTGACTTAAGAGAATTCACTAGTGCATGTGATTATGCTTTTGAAAACGTAAATGTTAGATTGAAGGATAGTCTGCTGGAAGCAGTATTAGGCGTAAAAATAAAAGGAAAAGCCTTATTGGCAATTCAGTATAAAGAATTTCGATCATATGAAGAACTAAAACTGTTGCTGAGGAAATTGTATGGAGAGAAAAGATCACTCTTCTCATTACAGAGCGAATTCAATTCTTTAAGACAAAGAGTAGGCGAAACCGTGCAATCATTGGGTAATAGAGTAGAAAATATCTTAATGGAGCTAATCGAAGCTACTTTAAGAAATGAACAGAGAGACACAGGGAGAGAAACCTTACAGGGATTCCTTAGGAAACAAGCATTGGAAATTTTTAAAGAAGGTTTACAAGAAGATTTAAGGCTAATAATAAAGGCTAGGAACGCGGGAGAGTTAGAAATAGCAATTAGGGAAGCTGTGGAAGAGGAAAGGTTAAAAGAAAATTACAAACAGCTGAGACAACCGGTAAATAGATCAAGAAATTATTCTGATGATAGAAGTAGACAGAAGATATGCAGATTTTGCAAGAAAACTAATCATGAAGAAAGAAATTGTAGGTACAGAAATAATAGCTATAGGGATGACAAAAGTCGAGGAGTTGATACACAACCCAGATCATATGACAGGCCAAAATGTTATATTTGCAATCTACCAGGTCACTATGCAAGAGATTGCAAGAAAAGATACAGAGAAGGAGAAAATAAAAATAGCAATACATCAAATAGCAGAAAGGATGAAGCAGATAAGAAAGTGAGAATGGTAAACGACGAAGATTTAAACGACCAAGCACCGGAGCGAGGTCCGGCGAAGGTGCGAGAAACATAGGTACATTATCAGGGCCGGAGAAAGAAGATCAAAGGGTGGTAATAAGGGTAGAACAAGCAGAGGGCGGTTTTCTAGAACTATTATTAGATACAGGAGCTGAAGTATGTTTAGTAAAGAAAGGAGCTCTAAATCAAGAAGCAGATGTATGGAGGAACAAAATTAGAGTAACAGGTCTTGGAGGAGAACATGAAACCCTAGCGGAATTAACAGCCAAAATTACAATTGGGGGTAAGCAAATAGAACACATATTTCATTTAGTACAAAATGACTTTCCAGTTCAATTTGATGGCATATTAGGAGTAGACTTTTTGGAAAAATACGAGGGCAAAATTGATTATAGCAATAAAAGTTTAGAAGTCTTAGGGGAGAAATTCCAAATCGGTAGAGGAAATAAAAGAGATAAAGTAAAATTTTTAAATGACAACGAGGAACAGGAAAAGGAAATAGAAGATGAATTTTTGGAAAAAGACCAAGATATCTAGATAAAGGAAGCAAGGACCAAGGTAAAATCCTTTTGGATGAATTCACCTACAAGAAGACTAAAATCGAGATCAGAATTAGGGACAACTAACAGAATAGTAAAGGAGGAATATTAGAAAAGGGAAAGGACGAAATCAAAAATAAACTATGATAAGTAAAACAAAAGAGAAAGAATTTAGGAAAGGGGATAAAGTGTTATTGTATGACGAGGATGGTAAGGAGGGGAAGATCAAAAAAGTTAGATTCTAAATGGATAGGACCTTATACGAGTATGAGGAAGTAAATTCGGAAACTAATGTAACGTTAAAGGTAGGGAGAAAATTTTTAAAGGTTCATAAAAATAGGATAAAACATTTCTTTAACTAGATTCTAAAAACTAAATTCTTTTGGAAGAATTTATATTTCCATTTACAATTAGGGAAGGAAACGAACACCTTGTGTCTAGCTTATCTCAAATGGCAGTCTATATTACTAATAGTAATCTAATCATGGTAAATAAAATACCTTTAGTAGAAGGTGAAATTTTTAACTCATACAAGATGTACTCAGTACCAGTTAAAATGAACGATCAAAATTATGCTTTTGTTAGATTGTCAGGGTCATATATAGTAGTAGATAAGGCAAATTTAAATTATTTGGTTTTAACTAAGGGAGAATGGGAAAAATGCAAACCGTTAGGCGATACTGCGCTTATCTGCAGTCTGCAGAAAGAATTCAATCTAGTACACACGGCGGGAAATTGTGAAAGTCAGTTTTGGACAAATCCATCAATAAAAATTTTGAAAAATTTATGCAAAAATTCGATTAACTTACTCAATTTGAGAACAACATACTTCCAGAAATTAAAGGAAGCTAACGCGTGGCTATTCGTCACACCTTTTGAGGAGAATGCCAATGTTTTCTGTAAAGATGAAAAAGAAACAAACAAGTTAATTCTAAAGAATTCAGGAATTTTAAGATTAGGCAATAAGTGCGAACTATCAACAAAGAATAAAGTATTAAAGTCAGAATTTAGACCTGAAGCGATAGTAAACAGTTATAAGATCCCAAATTTTAATCTAACAAATATTATTGATAGAGATAACACAGACACGGGGGAAGTAAGAAAAATAAACACAAGGGGAGAACAAATAAAGAACATAGGCATAGAGGAAATGAATGGCAATTTAGAAGAACCTAGCAAAGGGTGGGAAGAAATAAAAACACAGATAGAACAACAGAGAAATCTCAAAAACATACACCATCACATAACATTTTTCTCGATTCTTGTAACAATGATCAGTATAATTATTGTAATGTACGCATTATTTAAAGGATGTAGAAAGTATATGAAATTTAGAAAATCTATAATCATAGCTAGAAGTAATAAGAACATAGAGGAAGCCAAAGAAGGTGAAGGGTCAAATAATATGTAAAAAAAAAAAAAAAAAAAAAAAGAGATAATATTGTAACCATGTAACTATGGTCATTGAAAGGTACTCGAAAACAAGTATCTTCCAATGCTCATAAGAACCAAAGGACCCAGAACCTCAAGTAGACTAAGCAATACAATATCATTTTATTATTATATCTATATTATACAAATGTTATTATACCATATTCATATCATTATTCATGTTATTAAAATAGAATTAGATAGATTTAAGTCTTCAAGAATGTGTTGAGAATGAAAATAAATTTCAATTTTAAAGTTAAGTGTATGCATAGTTCATACGATTTAAAAGCCAATCTGAATTGTAAAGGTTATATATCGATGATCAGTGAAAAGTGAAAGTGAAAGTGAAAACCAATAATCAGTGTAGATTTAAGGAAATAATAAATAATGTTATAATCAAGAATTTAAGATAGACTTATTAAAAATTAAAAGTATAAAGACATTTATTTTTAATAAGAGACTAAGGGTGGAGGTTATGTTGTGCCTGAAAATTTTTGAATATTTATAATTAATAATTTAACATAATTAAAGGAAGTCTGACTATATCAAATAAATGATGACTCACAGTCTAGACATAAGAAGATAAGAAAGATCTAATTCTTTCCCACCGATAATAAAATTTATTATCAGCAATATCATATAGCACCTGGAAAGAAAAACAAGAGAGACTTCTCACGATATTCGAAACTGTCAAATTGCTAAAAGACGATCCCAAGGCAACATGAACTGCCAAGTTGCATCTTGACGTCAACAAAATTTATAAAGAATATGCATTTACCGTGGGACCCTATGTCCCCACCATCAATCAGGTTGCTATATAAGCTCCAAGTCGGAAAGAAGCATTAGCATTGCCTCCCGACTCACGTAACACACAACATCTAAATTTTATAACAGGGAGCATTGTCTCTCGACTCACGGACAACATAACTTACTATCTATATATATTATAACGAACGTGTATTTATACTTCATTATCCAAGTTTGCAATAAAACCTTTATATATCAACTACCTCTTTTATTGGTAACCTAGTTCCAAGTAACCAAAGGAATACTTGGTGGTGGCGGCGAAAACTACTACAACTGGAAGAACGTCTAAGGCAACAACCAGACATAACGATTTGGTGGACATAACAATTAGGTGGCCATAACATGTGGACCTCTAGTGTCACTAGCGCAAAACACAACTTTCAAATACTGAAGATAAAAGAAAGTTGCGTGCTGAGGGGATCAGTTACAGAAGATTTTTTTATTTATCACCAATAAATATTTTTTTACATAACATTTTAGATTATAATGAAATAACAGAAGTTTCATTAATCATTGAAATTAATATTCAAGATACTTTATTAATCTTTATAAATTATTTCAAAAAAATATAAAAATCCATCTATTCTATATATATATTTTATATATAATATTATAAAGCTTGAAGGCCGCATTTTGTTTTGCTCCTATTTAGTGCTTCCTTTGGATTCAGGTATCATAAAAAATAAAAATATAGGCATTAATAAGGGAAAACATTTGTGAAATATAAGGGAGAATGGTTTAATAGAATTGTTTTATTTATTTGGTCTTTTCGGCATCTGAAGCCATAGAACGATATACAAAATATAAGCATTAAGATTTATAAATATTGTATATTAATTACAATATACAAACCCGGTTTCTACAGAAAGGTCATTCGATTTTCACTTTTAAGGATGCTTTCAAAATAAATATTTTTTTTTTCATTGATTAACAAAAGGAGGGACTTGGCTCCTTCTTATGACATAATGATATACATGGAGAAAACTTAGAAATAGAAATATTTCTATTTTTTGATTTAAAACTAAATCAATGAAAAAATATCCAATTCAACAATTATTTGAGATCTACAAATTCATTGACATTATTAAATAGTAAAAACGAAGCAATAAATGTTTTAGACTGTAATCATATTATTTACAAAAAAAAAAAAAAATATCTAGACGTACATTTGTATACTAAATTTACAAATCTATGCATTCAAAAAATTTTTACAACCAAAAAACATTTTAAAATTACAATTCTCTTGGAAAATTAGAGTAAATATTGTAATTTTACCATACGATTTCTAATTTTACAATACAACGGCATTGTAATTTTAGAAAAGGGTTTGTAATTTTACAAAAAGGTTTCTAATTTTACAATACAAGAGTATTGTAATTTTCCCTTTTAAGGCTGTCTGAGGCGGCCAACATTGTTTCGACTGCTTTTTAGCTTTCTTAATAAAGACATTTTTGGCACTATAAGGATTTATTTAAGTTATAATAATACAAAAAATAATAATATTATGATAACTTTAAGTTTATTTTTTATTTTATTATTTAGTAAAAATAGTTTACAATGAGGTCATACTTGAATGCCAAATAGCAGAGATAGATCATTAGTTAACAGGTGATTCGATGGTCAAATGGACTAGGCAGCAAGGTTTCTACAAAAAAGTTCAGTGTTCAAATCCTGGAGGAATTTTTCATTAAATAAAAATATTTATTTCACTCCATTCAGGTAGAGACGTCCCCTAAAGGTCAATAACCTATGGGTCCAGTCGTAAATTATTTTTCTTTTTTCTAAATATTAGTAAAATTACAAACATTTGCATTGTAAAATTGCTAAATATTTGTAAAATTACCACACATTTGGACTCGAAAATTGCTAAATATTAGTAAAATTACCAGACATTTGGACTCGAAAATTGCTAAATATTAGTAAAATTACCACACATTTGTAAACGATTTTTGCAAAGAGTTTTGTAAAAATATAATTCAACTGTATAGTAAATTTAGTATCTATTGGTCTTGGAAATTTGCTTACAACAAAAAAATTGTAAAATCATCGAAATTTTTTTACAGTGTAAATTAGTAATATTCGATTAAATGAACGATTCATAGAAAAATATGTTAAAAAGACTGTTCCTTATGAGATCACCCTTAGGGGTTATTTTCAGAAGCAAGTGAAAAATTGACAGTTCACCCCCCGCCCGCTTTATCCTATATACTGGTATATATATTTTGTTAAGAGATTTTTAAGGAAGGATAAGGGGATATGTAGAAAATCAGTGAAAAAATTGCTAAAAAACAGGAAAAAAAAATTGATTTTTAAAATTATCGTATAAAGTCTTATATGGTCTAAGTTGCCGAAAAGACTGTGTGTGTGTGAATGGGAAAAAAAGTGTGAGTGTTAGAAAAAAAAAATGCTTGGGACTTAAATGTATGGGCCAGTTTCCAATTAGTAGAGAAACGCCCATTTAAACAAAATAAACGGAATTTTTTTTTAATTATTAATAAATGGCCGTCGGGAAACCATTTGGCCAATTGCAAAGTAAGTGTGTTTCAGATATAGGTACCCGAGGAAAAAAAAATTTTTAATCAGGGCATAAATCTGACTTCTTATTCTCCGAGATCCGCAAGCTCTGGTTAACAAATTGCAAATGTGACCAGTGACTCTGAAAATTTAAACTACTAACAAAATAGCCCAATGGATGCGGGCAAAATGAGCGAAAAATAAAGGGTCGGACTAAGCCGAGCGCACAACTTTGCCCACCCAATATTCAATGAAATAATGCAACGCGTTTGTTTATTTGTTTTGATTTTGCACTGTTTCTATGCTAAATTTTCAAATTTAAATAATTTTTTAGCCCAAGGGGCTTGGAGTAGTTGGTAGCGTGCCTACCTTCTATACCGAACGTCGCGGATTCGGACCCCAGGCAGTCCGATAATTTTATTTAAGGCATTTGGATACCAAATGACTTAAATAAAAATGCCTGGACCCCTGGAAATATATTTATTTCAACGGTTATCGTAAAAGTCTTAAATGGCCTAAGTTGCCGAAAAGACCGTGTGAATGTGTGTGTGAATCTGAGTGTGAATGAGAAAAAAAGTGTGAATGTTTAAAAAAAAAAAAAAAAAAAAAAATAATAATTTTTTAACAAATTTATAACAAATTAGGGTACTAATATTATATATCATTTTACTTGGGAGAAAGTCTAGTTTCTGTATATATAAAAAAAAAAAAAATTACATTAACTTTACCTGTCCAACCTACGGTTGATGGGCAAAGTTAAAAAATTCAATACATTATATTCCATTAATATTATACAATAATATCGATAGCTACTTGGGAACAATTCTAATATGTAGGCTTACCTTTAATCATTAACCCATTTTATACATTTTTTCACGATTTACTTTTCCATCAACCTCTACTTCAAATATTTTATTATTATTAAAATAGGCCATAAAATTGCCTTTATAATATTCGCCTGGTACAGTGGCTGGAAGAAGGTTGGTGTCAAAGGCAAGAGGTTCTTTTGTGAAATAAACATTCTAAAAAAAAAATATTTTTTTTATAAATGACTAGCTGCGCTCACTGGACTCCATGGCTACGATTTAGAATATGCTTTGCAAGTGTAGATATGTTAAAAAAAGACTTTGAGGATAGTGGGGACAGTAGAAGGGTCTAATTATCACCCAAAGGGTCAGAGCTGGCCATAAATCATAAAGCTAAGAATATACCTGTTTAAGTGGACATTTTTTAGGGAGATTGAAAGATCTTCCAATAACTGGTGCAACCAGTTTGTCTGTCTCATACAATTTACAACAATGAACTTTTTTGAATTTTAATGATGATGGAGTCCATTTCCCGCCCTTTTTCTCTCTCACTGCTAACTCGCACTAAAAAGAAAGAATTAAAACTTGTAAGTAGAAATAATTGATGTCTACCGAGAGACTTTCTTCACATTGATTCCTGAGGGTCACCAATCCGAGGTTTCGCCAAGCTTGGTATTGCTCAACAGCAACGATTGTGGTGTTACTTACTCTACTCCGCTATTTGCCTAATGCCTATCGTCCTTTTTGATAGTAAATATCAACAAAAAAGAGTGGGCCTATTTATCTTATTATATTCAAATTATTTTTTAACGTGATTACCTCCATAGGGTCCTTATGATCTACATCGATAAATAAGGTGAAATTTGCATTTACAACTTTTTTGCCTGATGCATTAACATCAAATTCTAAATTATGAATTTTAAAGTATTTTTCATCGCTGGTTAAAACTGCATATCGTTCTATGTCTATATCATAAAGTCTTTGACCCTGAAAATCGTGAATTTAGTTAAAATAATAATCATTAAATTAATTTTAATTAAAATAACTACTCACAGCGGCCAAAATATTGGAGTTTCCAAAGAACAAGAAGCCAACAAATAATAAACCAACTATCCTCATTTTCATCAATGTCTATATATGGAATTTGAATAATAAAATGCACATTTATGACCAAGTGGACAATTATAAAATCGAACAGAAAGTTTCATTAAAATTTATACTTTTTTTAAGATTTATTTCCGGGAAATATTAATTATTTTATATAATATTTTAATTCATTTGCAAATGATCAGATATAAATGATGATAATAATAAATCGGGGGCAGGATATCACTGATTTTACAAAAGAATGGATGAATATTAAAGTAAATAAATATAATAGATCTAATTTATTTATTTTTTTTTATTCAAAATGAAGTATAATTATAATATTATTATTATTATTATTTTTTTTTTTTAAACATTCACACTTTTTTTCTCATTCACACTCACACTCACACACACATTCACACTGTCTTTTCGGCAGCTCAGGCCATATAAGACATTTACGATAACCGTTATTTATGAATTTATATATATTAGGGTCCAGGCATTTTTATTTAAGCCATCTGGTATCCAGATGGCTTAAATAAAATCATCGGACTGCCTGGGGTCCGAACCCGCGACGTTTGGTATATGAGGTTAGCACGCTAACCTACCTCTACGCCATGCCCCGTGGGCTTATATTATTTATAAAGAATGTCTTGATTGAGATTTGATCTAGAAATAAAAAATCTGGTGTGACTGGTCTTTTAGTTACCTTCAGTAAGTTTAAGTTGTGTTCTGTGCTTAGCACACCATTTTTTTTTTCATTTATTTGGCCATGCCATTTATTCGGCCATTTATTCGGCCATGCCAAAAACAACATTTTACAAATTATATACATCAAAAATAAATAATAATATAAACTATAGATCAGCAAAAAATAATACACTAGAAATTACATACTACAAACAAAACCGACAGTAATAAAAGTTTCACAAAAAGAAAATGATACCAACAAAAACTGATACAAAATAAAATCGTACACAATAACATTATAAAATACAAAATGATGATTGGTTCTTTATTAGATGGCTATTCTTGATGTGTACCATTTTTTTTTATTTGTCGAGATATATTTAGTTTCCGACAGTACGGAACATTTGAATTCAATAAAGAAGAATATAAAGATGGAAAATATTTATATTTTGTTAACCATGGCAACCTTTTCTCCTATCTCTCCTGTGAAGTACAAGAGTAAAGTGTGCTTCAAACAATTTTGAGGACAAATGAGAATTTACATTTTCAAGATCATAAAAAAAAATTGTTTTTTGAATTTTAATTAAAATCGAAAAAATAGAAAAAAGTACTTCGCAATCGATCCGAAAATTCCGAAGAAGTTCGAAGTACTCTTCATCAAGACAAAAATTGATGTCAAATTGTCAGGTTAGTTGGCATGGCAGTGTAGCAACTTTTTTACCATATTATAGACTATTATCTTGAAAAATTCTCTTGTTTGTTTTATACTCGAAACGTTGACTTTTATTTTATTATATTTTTAGACCATATAAACGTATTTAATTTTTACTTTCTCTTACCTATGTATATATGTAATATATATTATGATCACCCAAGCTACCTATCCTGGTTCTTGAGGTGCACCTGTTAGCCGGGATAAAGAGGGGGGTTTATCCAGGAACAGGAATTTGTTTAATCCTACGGAAACGAACTGAAGAAAGAGAAAATTTAAAAGGATCTGCTTCTTTGTTTGAATAAAAATACAAGATTAAGTAAATAAAAATGAAAAAATAGTTTTAATATAACTCCACCAAATCTAAAATATAGATATATTTTTTTTATAAATTGTTATAAAATTTGAAATTCAGATTTATATTGAGGTTGTATTGGCCATTTTTTTTTTATATTTTTATTAAGAATAATATTTTTTAATATGTTTAGATTTGTGGTAAATGTAATTGTAAAAAATATGTGGATAATTTAAAAGTTTGTGATCACTTTTTTATGGATGGTTGGATGTACTCATCTGGGTCCGGAAGGTGTGTCGGTGTCAGAGCGCCGGTAAGTTAGATTTGGTTGTATGTTTCATGGATGTTTCGATGATATCCCGTCTTCGTTTCAGGAACATCGGGTTTCATGTGGTTGTAATGGCACATCTTAGGAACTCGGGTCTCTTTCTCTTCTCTCTCTTTTTCGAATTCGTATATGAACTTCGAATGCCTCTCCTCGAAATGCTAGCTTGCGCTGCCTCTTTTCGAATCTTAGCTTCCACTTCGAATGCCAAAAATGAACTGCCTCTCTTGCCACCAGCGACCACTGCCTCCTTTCGACTCTTAGCTTCCACTTCGAATGCCAAAAATGAACTGCCCTCTCTTGCCACCAGCGACCACTGCCTCCTTTCGACTCTTAGCTTCCACTTCGAATGCCAAAAATGAACTGCCCTCTCTTGCCACCAGCGACCACTGACCACCGACCACCCTGCACTCTACCCATGACGTCATAGCCCTCTTGAGCGCACCCTCTTGGCGAATATCTGGCAATTTAAATTTTGTGCACTTTTTAAAAATTTGTCAATTGGTTTTATTTATTTTATTTTATTTATGAGCACACATGTGCTTATATCATCACAATATAGAGAGAGAAAGTATTGGATTCATGTCAAAAATTCGATGTCGAGATTTTGATGGATCTTCACGTTTTGAGGTCCCCTGAATCCAAAAAAGTGGTTTTCGCGACATGGTCTGTCTGTCTGTCTGTCTGTGTGTGTGTGTCTGTGAACAAAATATCTCAAGAACGAAAAGAGCTAGGAAGTTGAAATTTTATATTTAAGTTAGGCACCCCCATGGGACGTGACACGAAGCTTTTGAACAAAATCGACCAAAAAGTACTAGCACTTTTTCAGTTTCGATTTTCTCAAAATTTGCTCCAACGATTTTTTTTTTTAATTCAAAAATCAATTATTTTTTAGTTGCTCTTTAAAATGTATATTCTCATTTTGTGATTGAAATCTTCTGAAGACCACTTTACTCTTGTACTTCATAGAAAAGATAGGAGAAATGGTTGCCATGGTATCAAAATATAAATATTTTCCCATACTTATAAATTTTACATCTTGAATTCAATTGTACCCTACTGTCGGAAACTAAATACATGTCATATTTGGAGTGTAGGAAGATTTATTGCGGTTTTTTAACCAAGATATTATGGTTCAATAAAAACAATAAAAACAATGGTTTATTGTTGTCTGCTTTATTTTTAGGTCCGGCGACTGGCTAGCATCAGTTTCGGTAGTCCGAACCACCATCATCAGGCCTGCAAAATACATTTTATCTTTCATTTACTTATATTATAATATTACATAAGTTTGTCGTTACAATGATTGTACTCTATGTCAATTTAAACTATTAAAACATATTATACATTTCTCAAGATTTTTTATTACAAATAATTACCTGAATAAAGCTCAAATCCATTTTAAGGTGTAGTCTCTCATCAAGTATATTTGAATCAGAGATATTAAAATGTCACTATTTATTTTAACAACAATTTTGTATTTGACGGAATCACTTATATATATATGTAACAACGTCTACACACTGGCCGCCATTGGGCTGACTGGCTCCTCCTGTTGACTGGCCGGTCTCCGTGTTAACCTCTCTGACTTTACTCTGACTCCCAATTGGAGTCCTCGCACGTTTTTTCAATTCCATTCCATTCTCACTTATATTCACCTCAAGATAACACTTGCATTTCAACCTTCAATTTGTTTTCTTCAACTCTTTTTATAATTTCATTTTAAATTCACTTTATTCAAGTTTACAACCTTTTTATATTTAATTGTGTGTGTTAATTAATAAATTTCATTAAAGTTACAAAACCGAATTTTATTTGATGAGAGAAGAACCTCAACCCCTTACAATTGGCGCCCAACATAGGACTCATCTTTCAAACATTTGAATAAAATTCAACGTTGTGCAATTAGTGAAAACATTCCAGTTAATATAAAACAATTTTTCAAGTGTGAAAGTGCCAAACAGTGAACAGACCATCAAGCACGTGCTAGCTTGCCTGCCCACTCTTTCCATTATTTAAACTGAATTCAAAGTGCTAAGTGAACTTAAATCGTGTCGTTTTGCAAATATATTGTAAATTAATATATTCAAACAATGCCGCCAAAAAATAAGCAACCTCAAAACCAAGATTCAACAAATGAAGATGAAACACGTGAAGTAAGTCAATTAAATGCTATAACATTTACAAATGAACAATTTTCGCAATTTCTCGAACAAATAACAGCAAAAATAAATTCTTCATCAAATTCAGTGACTTTTTCCGGTAACTTTTCGAAATGTAGTGCTCGTTTCGATGGAAGCGAAAAATCCGATGTCGATGCATTCATTGACGCTGTAAACACGTTCAAAGATTGTGCAAACGTTTCGGACGAAAACGCCCTTCGTGGTTTTTCCATGCTTTTCGAAGGTACAGCAGCCACGTGGTGGAAAGGAATTAAAGACTCTGTTGAAACGTGGGATGATGCTATAAAATCATTATCCGAAGCATTTTCACGAAGACTGCCTCCTCATTTAATTTTTAGAAAAATATTTTCACGAGAACAAAGTGATAATGAACCAACTGAACTTTTTGTTTGTTACATTCGTTCTTTATTAGCCCAACTACCTTATAAATTGCCTGAAAAGGCACAAGTGGACATTGTGTTTGGACTATTACATTTAAAAATTCGTAAAAGACTCAAAATTAAATTTGAATCGTTTCAAGATTTGTTAGAATCCGCTAAAGCAGTTGAATTTGCTAAACTTGATTTAAAATCGCCAAAACTTAATTTAAATCAACCCGTAGCCAAATCTGAAATTCGAAATTTAGAACCAGTCAAGAAACTTCGCCCCCGGTGTGGTTTTTGTAAAAACTTTGGCCACCTCGAAGAAATCTGCCGCAAGAAGTCCATTCAAGAAACCTCGGTGAAACAGCAACCATCTGATTCAAGAAAAGAATCCACAAATTCAAAGTCTCAACCAGGTAGCTCATCAATTAGCTGTTTTGGATGCGGATCAATCGGGTATGTACGGAGCAACTGTCCTAACTGTTCTAAAGCCACAACTCCTAACATTTCCTCCCTTGACTTTTCCTCTGCCTTTTTCCTAAATGATGAAAATTCTATTTGTAGACCTATGATATCTGTTAAAAATATTAGACCTGAATGGTGCCGCCTGTTTAGATACTGGATCTAAAAGAAGCATTGCGGGGTCACAGCTCTATGAATTATTAATGAAAAAGGAAATCTCTTATACAGAAGAAGAAACCTCCATTAAATTAGCAGATGGCAAGAGCAGGAAGGTTCTCACTAGAATCTTTCCCGTAGAATTAATTGTTGATAATCGTGTAATTAAAATTAATCTTGTAGCCATACCTCAATTTTCAGAAAGCAAAACTCTTCTAGGAATTGACTTTATTAAAGAAGCAAAAATAATAATCGATGCAGCAAATCAGGAATGGTTTTTCAGCGATACTCCGGATAAGAAAAATAAATATTTAGCTGAAATACTAAATACTCCTACGCCACTTGCAGCAGCCGCAGCTGCAGCGTCAACATCCGAGCCCACTCAATTAAACTTGAAGAAACTTCTCGAAGAAAATAAAGATGTATTCTCTGCTATCAAGGAGCCTACAACACTTGCTGAGCATACTATCACACTCAACGACGACACCCCCGTCGCAGTTCCGCCATATAGACTCTCCCCAGCTGATCCGACGCAACCCTTTATTCTACGAACGGATGCCAGCTCTTATGCTTCCGGGGCAGTTCTAATGCAGGGGGAGCTTGCTGATCAACATCCAGTCGAATATGCCAGTCGATTACTAACACCAGCTGAAAGAAACTACAGTACTACAGAAAGAGAAGCTTTAGCAGTACTTTGGGCAATGGAAAAATTCAGAGGTTATGTTGAGGGAACCAGCGTAACCATAACTTCAGATCACCAACCCCTTCGCTGGCTAATGAGCCTCAAATCACCAAGCGGAAGACTTGCTAGATGGGCTTTAGCTCTTCAATCTTACGATTTAAATATTGAATATTTACCCGGCCGATCGAATGTAGTTGCAGATACTCTATCGCGCCCACCAGCAGTCGATAATGACATCACAGTCTGTAACGTGACTATGGACTTTCCCGTCAATTCAGCAGAAGAGATGCGGTCCGAGCAACTTGCAGATGAAAGTATAAAAAAAATTATAGACTGTTTCGAATCAGCGAATGACTCAGCAGATTTTGCCCGTTGGACTGAAAGAGGATATATTCTCTCCAATGGAATATTATATAAATATACCTCCGATGGAGACGACGAAGATGCAGCACTGGTTGTGCCACAATCGCAAATTAAAAAAAGTCCTTCATGATTATCACGATTCCCCAACAGCTGGCCATTATGGCTTAGAAAAAACCATAAAGAAGATAAGCTCACGCTATTACTGGACGGGAATGCGCCGCTCAATAGAAAACCACATAAAATCATGTCTAAGTTGTCAACGGTTTAAGCCAAGCAATCTAAAACCTGCCGGCTTACTCCAAACTCCAATACAGCATCAAAGATTCGAGGTACTGTCGATTGACCTTTTTGGTCCCCTACCAACCACGAACAAAGGAAATAAGTGGATTTTTTATAGTCGAAGACACCGCCACAAGATGGGTGGAACTTTTCGCTCTTGAAACCGCCACCGCAGAAAACTGCGCAAAAGTTCTAATTGAAGAAATTATCTTAAGATATGGTACCCCTAGACGCATTATTAGTGATAACGGACCTCATTCGTAGGAGAGGTAATGCAAAAAGTCGCTCACGTCTTAGGATTTAAGCAAAGTCTTATCCCAGTGTACCATCCTCAAGCTAACCCAGTCGAAAGGAAGAACAGAGACCTAAAAACGCAACTTGCTATACTCAGCTCGAAGAAGGAAAACCTATGGGACGAGCATCTTGCTACTATTAGATTTTCTATGAACTCCACACTCTCCCAAGCCACCGGTTTCTCGCCAGCATTTTTAAACTTTGCCCGCGAACTAAGGACACCAAATGATGTTGCCCGCGATCTAAGAGCGATCGTCGAAAATTCCCCTTTCGTACCTCAAATAACCCCGTATCTCAGGAATTTCGCCCAAGCTTTAAAAGAGGCCAAAGAAGAGCACGAACGGCAACAGGATAAAAGCAAGGTATATGCCGATGAAGCAAGAAGAGAAGGTCCCAAATACCAACCCGGAGACAAGGTTCTCGTAACGCTTCATGCTCTCAGCAAAGGCAAATTTGCACCCCGAAGAGATGGCCCATATTTAATATTAAAGCAGATATCACCCTCCAGCTTCCAAGTGTCCTCTCTCGAAAATCCTTCCTCTCCCGTAGGAGTTTATCATATCTCCTCTCTAACTCCATTTAAGGAATCCGTTGGTTCCGTTGCTCCTGCTCCCGAGCGACCACTCCGGAAGAGAGGTCGCCGAAGAAGACGTCGCCAGCGCCCTCCACATCATCATGAAAAGAAAAACACGTAGTCCAGGATAGCACACGAGACGTACATGCCATCCTGAGGGGGAGATTGTAACAACGTCTACACATTGGCCGCCATTGGGCTGACTGGCTCCTCCTGTTGACTGGCCGGTCTCCGTGTTAACCTCTCTGACTTTACTCTGACTTCCAATTGGAGTCCTCGCACGTTTTTTCAATTCCATTCCATTCTCACTTATATTCACCTCAAGATAACACTTGCATTTCAACCTTCAATTTGTTTTCTTCAACTCTTTTTATAATTTCATTTTAAATTCACTTTATTCAAGTTTACAACCTTTTTATATTTAATTGTGTGTGTTAATTAATAAATTTCATTAAAGTTACAAAACCGAATTTTATTTGATGAGAGAAGA